>JAAGKR010000517.1:6763-112461 GCA_011419295.1 Clarias macrocephalus | reverse complement strand
TCTACGGTTCTTTGCCTTGTTCAGTGTTCAGGCGTGTTACTAAGTCTGGTTTCCCCATGATCCCTGTTGCCTTGTTTTCTGTTTATCTAGTTCATTGTTTTTTTTTTTTTTTTTGTAATATGGATCATCATTTCAGGGGCAGTTTCTGGAATTATGACTCTGATTATTGCTATTACTGAGTGATTAGTGTCTGATAAGGGCTGCATAAATGGATTTTTGTTACGTGTATATTATGTAAAAGCTACACAGGGAAACTGTAATCTTTTGTTGGAGTGTAATAGTAGTGATACTACTCCTTCAAATTCATAAACAAAAATAAACATACACAGTACGATACGCAGTGAAACACTTATATGGCTGGTTGTGACATAAAAAAGTAAAAAGATGAAACTGAATAAGAAGGTAAGATGGGGATTGCACTGGAAAAGAATGTCAAATATAAAATCTACAAACAGAGTGGCAATTAAAAAGTACAGTATATGAACCAGGCGTGAAAAAGGCACTGTGCATCATCATGAACACATAACGTATGGTAGAGGAAACATCATGATTTGGGCTGCTTTGCTGCATCAGGGCGTGGCCGCCAGCTTGCAGTCATTGTGGGGAATATCAATTGATTCCCAAGTGTATCAAAAAAATTCTTCAGCTGAAACTCTGTAGAAGTTGGATTATGCAACAGGGCAATGACACAAAAGACCGGAGCAAGTCCACAACAGAACGGCTTCAGAAAAACAAATTCCACCTTTTGGAGGGCCGAGTCAGAGCCAGGACCTCAACCCAATGGAGATGCTGTGGACGATTTGAAAAAAAGTCACACACATGAGACATTTAAAGAATATGACAGACCTGCAGTTCTGCCAGGAAGAATGGGCTAAAGATTCCTCCTGAACAATGTGCAGGTCTGATCCACAGCTACAGGAGGCACCTGGTTGAGGTTATTGCTGATGGGTTTTTTCTGTTATTATTTTAGGCACATCATATTTTTCAGTACTCTTCACTTAGATGAAGATCAGATCACATTTTATGACAAATGAATGCAGAAAACCATGAAATTCCAAAAGGTTCACTTTTTTTTCTTCTTGTCACTCTATAAAAGTTACAATAAGATAAAATTGAAAATAGCAATATATAAAATGTACAATGTAAAAATGTATACATTACGTGGAATGTGTCAAATCAAAAGGGAATCAGAGGGGAAGATGTGGCATGTAGGTACCGTATGACACCAGCAGTATGAGTGAATCATCGGGTGTGAAGCTGCTGTTAATACTATTTCTACTCCTCCTGCTATTGTTGCTGATACTACGACTAATTCTACTACTTCACACATCACCACCTCCTACTACTACTGATCCTGTGCCTCCTCCTCTTCTTCCTCCTCCTAATATTATTACTATTATTAATGCAATGACAATCAGATCTGGACTCATGGTTCTTCTGCTACATACATCGCCGTGTGACTCTCATCTGTTAGCTTCAGACTCTGCTCAGTCACTTCTTTCCATATTTTGCCCTTACGCACAGATTCAGTTTCATTGTCACTTTCATGCTGTTCTCTGCACAATTAACACTCTGCACTGTTGTCACTTTACCACATGTACAATGGCACATCAAGGTTGTGCGGCAGTTAAATTTATTTTACTTATTAGTTCCTTTTTTATTTTTATTTATTGTTATTTATATGTTTTACTTTTGTGCCTCTTATACACCGTATCTTGTAGTTTTCTGTTCTTAGCATTGCAGTAGTAACGTCTGGTGAGTCCTCACGTTACGTCTGTGTACTTTATACTGACTGTATGTAAGATATAAAGTGTGTAATCACATCTACAACCTGTCTCGGTGTTACTGTCTCTACTGCTGCTGGATATCTGGAGTTTCCTCCAGGATCAATAAAGTTTCCATCTATTATCTGTAATAAACTACTGTATCTACTACTGTACATCCTCCTAATACTGCTACCCCTTTCTATTAATACTATTACTAATACAACAACTACTGTAGTTCTGCTACTACTGTTGCTGGTTTGTAAATTAATTCTATTTCACAATTTTTTACAATGATTTATTTAAATTTTTAGGTTAACTTACAAATTCTTTCCTTGAGTGGGAATTCTGCACTTAATTCAAACAAGTTGATACACAAATATAATTCTTTATTGCACTATAAACACACAATCATTAAGCCAGTCGTTCTCTTAAAAGTTCTGTAACTGAAAGTTCATTTTGACTTTTTTTCCGTTAAAATTCAGAGCACAAAGTTCATTTTCACTATCAATGAATGAAACATTTCCCTTCAGTGACCACGACGGTGCGAACGTCCTTATTCACTCACAGCCGCCTCCGGGCCGCCGGCGATAAGTCAAACCAATCAATGTGCGAGTGTGTATTCTGGATGTAGTGCAGTGTTCTTGGTTTTAAAACAAAATCCAATTTAAGCTGCTTTGGTTTTCGTAATGAAGCTGAGAAAACAGAACAGACGTTCGACTTGTGAAGCTCGTCTACACCACGCTCATGCGTACTGCTGAACGTTAATATGCGTACAACTAACATGGGTGAGAATAACACAATAACATCTTTCTTTATGTTTGATTTGCATAATTAATTATTTAAATAGAACTACATTTCAGATTGCCTATAGATCAGTATATCATATGTATACTGAATGAATTTTTCTTCTTTTTTCATAAAACATTTCTATTAATGCTTCTCATCATCCCATTATGAATCTTGAGTCTTAAAAGCAGCTTTGTGCCAGATCTGTGTCCTATTTTCCTTACAGGAGTGATGGAAATCCAGGGCAGCCTGAGTCGATGTCAAGGCCTGAAGCTGCTTCATTCAACACAAACCCTCAAAGAGATACTCTAATTATCCGGCGCGAGGAGTGAGACACGTATAGGGGTCGCTGGCTTTAGTGAGGAGTAATTAGTAACTTCAAGGAAAAAATCACCCTGAACAACTTGCATATTCATCTTCATAATGAACATGCGGTCTCCAACGGTGTCCAAGATTTATCGTCTAATGAAACCGTCTATGTTCACTGCCGTTGCAGACGTCTTTTTTGTAACTTGCTTGTGAGCTGAGCCGGGTCTCCGGGATACATACCCTCCGGCATTCCATCCAGCACTAGTTCCACACTGGATTTAGAGAAGCTCTAGGGATTTGGAGAAGCTTTATTGTTGGACAGAAATCACAAAGAAGCACAAACTCCTCTGTCCTAAAGAAATAAGATGATGAAAACTTAACGTTGAAACTTTCAGTCTCTGAATGTTACAAAGCGCTGATGCTGGAGACTCCTTCCGTAGATGCTAAATAAACATCTTCTAATTTAAAACGTCAGAATACTCATGATTACACAGATTATGTTAAGCATTCATATACTCAGTCACTCACTCACTCACTCACTCACTCATCATCAATACCGATTAATCCTGTATAGGGGGTCAGAGGGCCTGGAGCCTGTATCCCAGGAAACTCTGGACACACACTAATCTGCATGTCTTTGGACTGTGGGAGGAAACTGGATTACCGGAAGAAACTCACCAAGCACAGGGAGAACATGCAAACTCCACACACACACACACACACACACACACACACAGAGAGGCGGGAATCGAACCTGGCGTGGCATCACACCTGGACCCTGGAGGTGCAAGGCAACAGTGCTAACCACTAAGCCACCATGCAGCCTAGCTTTCATATACTGTACTTGTCTGTAATATAAAAATTGTAACATATTTCCAGTGAGACCCCAAACAAAAAAATAGGTAGTATTATATGAATATTTTAAAGCATTAAAAATACAACCAAACAAAGATGAGAGAGACGTAGGAAAAACATTCAGAAACACAGTCATTTTCACCTCAAGAACCCTGTTGACTTTTCCACTCTGAAGCACGTTCAAATTAGCTGTAATTAATCCCATTAGCTGAAGGAGGTGTGCTGAATCAACCACGAGGAGGTGGTGTAAACCTGAACACTTGAGTGACCACTTGAGGTGGATTTTACTCCATGTCTTTAGCTGTGTTATGGATCAGATTTGCTCCGAGTTAAAAATCTGTACTAAACCTAAGCGCTAACACAGATTAGCATAAGCTACTATTAGCATAAAATGCTGTATTATGTAACTGTATGTACATTGGGGATGCATCAATATCGTATTGCTTCTTTGATACACATTCTGAAATGAGCAACCTACTTATTGTATCCTAGGTTCCTTTTCTTTACAGAGATGAGTTCCATCTCTCTTCTGCTGGTTGATTTGCATTCGCCACAGAGTTCATTCCTGCTTCGTTAGCAATGCCTGAACACACATCCCATTGATTTTAATTTCAATTTAGCTTCACCTACATGTGTGCGGTTTTATTTTTGTGAAAATGCGTACACACTGCCTGTGGTGGTTTTAATTTGGAGTTCGAAATTAAAGAATGAACTTTGCTTCTTCAGGAGAAATGGTGTCAATGTGTCCTGAAGCTTCATGTGTGTTTTAATCAAATCTGTTTCATGCTTAGCTTTTTTTTTTTCTTTCACTCTAACAACAGCCTCGGGTTATAATGCTTCCTAAAGAAGTGTGTACTGAGTACAAAAAAGGAACCATACTTTATTGTAGTAATCTACGATGAACGTGTGAAAAGCAGCCTTATAACACAAACAGTATGTAGATACTGTAAGTCATAAGCGGTGAGAATTAGTTAAGCTGTTTTACATGTATCTTCCGGAGTGCTTCCAAAATGTTCCAAGCTGATGCTGAACCATGATAAGGTATCTAACTTACACTAATTTACCTACAAAGTCCCTACAACACCTCACGATCTGCTTAAATTGTTTTATCTGTTAACAGCCTGGATAACTGTGAATTGAGAAACCTCAGTAATACACAACATATACTGTACAGTGTACTGTCTACTAGTCGGATTAGAACTACTCTATTTATTAGTTTAGTGCACAGGGTGAGATTTAGCCTTGAATTTAGTAGCTATTAGAGTATACTTTTTAGTAGTTTAGTGCACAGGGTGGGAGTTAGCCATGGATTTAGTATGTACTATTTAGTAGTTTAGTGCACAGGGTGGGATTTAACCTTGAATTTAACATCTATTAGAGTGTACTATTTAGTAGTTTAGTGACAGTGTCCAACTGTCACTATTTTTGACAAATTTGTCCAACACTAGCCCATGGATTCTGCACATTTTTGGAATCAGTTATGAAGTGTTACAAACCTACAATGTCTACGAACAAGCTACTGACCATCACAATAACTAGATGTAACGAGGCCGAATGTCCTATGAGGGGAAGAACCAGGTGAAAATACTCTGCACTGTTCAGAACAGGCAAATCCATAGACTGCTACACCATGGAGTTCTGAACAGGCAGCAGCACGGTCATCTAGACACAGGGTTGCTAGGTGTTGCCGCAGCAGTGAATCAGCGTGAATGGGCTGCACCTGGCAGCGTGTCTATGTAAGGGCCCTGATACTTTGTGGGGGACAGTTTTGACCCAAAAGTCAAAACCCAATCATGCAGGGCTCTTCCTACCAGCTACGCTCTCTGGGGACAGGACCCAGAGAGACTGAATGGAGGCGCTAATTGTTTCAGGGACCATGGGAAATTTTATTGACGAGGGGCTAGCCCAGGCACTGGACATTCCAGTTGCCCTCTCCCTTCTGCCATCCCATTGGTCTCCGTGGGTTTGTGACACAGTGGACAACCCCAGTCACACCACGGCTTTTTCAGAGCAAAACTCGTTTTTGAAAACCTGGGTGCCAGAACGGAGAGTAGTGCTAAAATTCCCCTGGCTACAACCTCACAACCCTTGCATCGACTGGCCAACTCATTCCATCTAGAACTGGGGATGTCAGTGTGCCCTAAGCTGCCTTAAGTGCGCCCAACCCCCTGCCCCAGCGCATCCTGTCCTAGTACCCCTTAGTACTGCTCATAAGTGCTACTGGGATGCAAACCCATATCAAAGGTCCATCCAAAACCAGTTTACACTTTGCACCTTATCACTCCCATACACCCCCCCCCCCCATCCGAGGCCAAGCGGAGGACCACAAGGGTTGGTGTCAAGAGGCTTGGTGACCGAGCGCTCCCTGCTGGACCTCGAACAAATTAAAGAGTTCTGTAGGGTCCAGATAGGAACTCTATTAGTTTTTTTTTGTTTCCAGTTCTCTTTGGTTTCTTTTTGGTTTGTAATTATTAATCTTCAAACGGAAAGGTCTTCCCATGTGTGTCATAAGCACTGTCTCTAACTTCTATTTCGTTGACCTCCTAGAAGTCCTGTTAAGTCCTCCTAAAAATACCATTACATGTCATGGTGCAGGTCTGTATTCCGCTCCACATAACACTAGGTTAAACAAATTTGCTCAAGAATTTCTCTGATAGCTGTGCATTCTTCTGCACTGCAATGCACCATTCCTTCTTGAATTCATGTTTAAATTCTGGTATGCAGGGAATCCCCTTTAGTCAAACCTGTTCAGGGGCTGACATGATTGGTCAAGTTCCCTGCATGAATAAATTGATTTTAATTTGACTTCCAATGCATATAAAAATAAAAATAAAAATAAAAAAATAAAAAAAACTGAGTGTAACAAGCATAATTCATGAAGCATAAGCAGGTATTTTATGACGGTCTTGTGTCATTTTCAGGAGGACCTGCACTGTACCAAGGGGCACACATTAGGACTTGCCTTTGTACAAAGCCCTTTTCACTGTGACAGATTCTTCTCATTATTCACCATTTTATTCAAGCACGTTGTTGCATTTATATGGATGCACAAACACAAACAGCCAGAGGTTGACAATAGATTGGCAGTAATAGTGCACCCGACTGATCGTGAGCTGAGCTAGCTGAACTGACACGCCAATTTACTCATCTTATTCTATGTAGCAACTGATGGGAAGAGAAGAAAGGAGGAGATGCAGCACACAGCCGTAACAGTGAGTACAATACAGTGTTAAAACAAGCGATTGAGATTAAAGTGAAAGCCATTTTTTGGCAAAGTCTGCTAATGGAATGACAATGAAATTGAGTTGGACATTTCAGATCTAAAAATCAACATCAACTGCTGCGGTCTGACTTTGAGGTGACTTTGACACACAGAAAGGAGGGTGTGAACTTTGGTTTAAAGCCTGGATAAGTTATGTTTTATCTCCCGGAGTTTCTCATATGGCACTCTGCAGCACGTCTCTATAACCCAGCTATATGATATTATCTCAGGCTTGGAATGAGATCATTGGATCATTTTTCTTTTATGGAAAGACAGTGGTGGGATAGGTTGGTGGGGTGTTAGTATATCTTGGATGCTAACTGCCATTTGACGCTGAAAGATGGCACAATTGGGACCAAGTTCCTCTTGGACCTAATAAAGCAATTAGTAACCACTTTATCCTGGTCAGGATTGCTGTTTACTGTCTGTAGAAATACACACTCTCACTCATCATCTATACTGCTTTATCCTGTATACAGGGTCACTGGGGGCCTGGAGCATAGAGGCAATTGTTAGCTTAATCTGCATGTCTATGGATGATGGGAGAAAATCTACCAAGCACAGGAAGAACATGCAAACATCATGCACACAGACCCCTAGGCAGGAATCGAACCCGGACCTTGGAGGTGCAAGGCAACAGTGATAACCACTGCTCCATCCACTTTGCTGCCACATTTGTAGAAGCAGTAAGGATTCATTAAAATTTCTGCAGCTGAAATTGTCTGCAGTAGAGGATTGATTTTATTGGTTGGTTAACCATGCTTGTAAAAGAGAGTCTGAATTTGGTCTGGATATTGCCTCTAAGCCCAGTCAGGATTTGTGAAACTTTTAGTAGAAGAATTATGAGTGTTGCCCAGATCTAATGATGGGTGGGTGGTGGTCGGTGGATAAGATCCATCAGATATGATCAATTTTCTGCAGTACAAATCAATATAACTGAAGAATGTCTCTTGGACAGTACTGGATTTGTCCAGCTTTTTCCAGAAGCAAGTGCATTTGTTTAAGATTTCTGCAAAAGAAAGGGGGATTAGTGAATCTTTTCATGGGAACAAGTGGGATTAGTCAAACATTCTGCAGGAGTGGGCAGAATTAGTTATGCTTTGTGTGGAAGCAGGCAGGATTCCTCAAGTTATTATTTGTAGCATATATTATTACACAGTGAAATTATTTTTCTTGGCATAATCCCAGCTTGTTGGAGCCAAGGACTTGTAGCCTTAACACATTGAACTAACACTCCACTCCAGGAGTGGATGGAAATAGTCAAGTTTTTTTTTTTTTTTTTTTTTTTTTAAAGCTGGAACAATTGGATCTGGAAGCAGGTATGGCCATGTTTCTGCAGAAAATGGTGCAATTGGTCAAATAATGTTTCTTTGCCTAGTTGTGGACAACTAGACACCTGTTTTTGCTGGAACAAATGAGATCGGTCAAACATGCACACCACTACCACCAACAGAATTTATATTTGTCCTCAAATCCAATCAAGCAGCGAGACACAACACGAGAAGCTCAGTCAAACAGATGTTGTGCCGAGCGTAATCATTATATATTAGCATAAACAAGGCTGGATAATGAACACTGCAGGTTACAGCATCTGGAGAACTTTGGCTCGTAGAGTCCCACAGGAATGGCACTGATGGTTCTCTGCAACTTTCAGCTAATTCATGACTGGTGTTAAGCAACATGGTCTCGCTAATACAGCACAGCACCTGGCAAGGCCTTAAAAGTGGAAATGTTTATTTTGTAAAGCTTCACTGGAACCCTGGGTTAAAAAAATAATTATAACAACTGGGAGAACTGTATCATAAACAGGCCACAGGTTATGATGATTCTGGTCCAGTGTTAAGGTTGATTTGCTAGCTGTTAAGGATAACTCTCAGGACAGCTACAAACACTGGCTAATTTTTGCTAAGAATAGCTATTTAAGGTAATACCTTGCTATTCGAATGCCCCATCTTGCAAATTTTCGCCTTAAGACCTAAAATTGTGCAAATAATTTGCCTTGTATTTTTACCATACAAGTGACTGAACTTGTTATGTGAACTTTTGGTAGTCTTTCAAAACTTGTTTACACCAGTGGAAAGCCAAGCTTTCAGTTTGTTTTTTAAATCAGTTGGTGTGAAGAGGAATCATAAATTAAGTTATTTGAGGTTTAGTCTATTTTTTTTCACATTTTACTTCATTTACATGTCTTTCTAAATGTTTTGATTGCTTTCATATGCAAAATTATGATTATAGTGTGATACAGGTAATAGTTTTAGGTGGCTGGAACAGATTACCTGCATTTACATTATTTCCTATAGGAAAATGTGTTTTGCAATACGAAATTTTATCTTAAGGACTTGCCTCTGGATTGGATTAAATTCATATGCTGAGGTACCGCTGTACAGTATCTTATTTTTAAAAAAAATTAACATGTTTTTTCTATTGCATATCACTGTTGCATCATTTTATATGATAATTCCTTCATTATACTACACATACCTTATCGTTATATGATTTATAATGAGTCAGGTGACATTGCTTATAACACCCCATTGTGAGCATACTGTTCTTTAACTTCAAACCGTGTAAAAAAAAAAACTAGCATAGACACATACTGTAAGATAGAGTATGATGACATTTAATATTACAGTAATTATCCATATCACTACATGATAAAGGACAGGTTATACTTTCCCCTATGACATTTTGTGTCAGTTTTACAATCTGAAGTCTACCGTACAATCCATTCTTTAGATTCAGTGTAATGCAGAAGCTCAGTTTCCCGAGATTTCCAGACATTAATGTAGATTAAGAAGAAGTGACTGTACTGTTAAAGTCTCAAGGAGACTATGAGCAAGTTTCGAGAACTTTTCAGCATTTTAGCTGACAGCGTGTCCTTCTGAAAGTTTCAGCAACAGTGCCATATGTTAGTGAGGGCAGAAAGACAGCTAAAGGCTTTGCGGAATGAGAAGGATTTGTGGACAAAGACACACAAACCGCTGCCAAGAGCACAGTATACAGCTTTTTATGCAAATACTAAGGTGGGGCAAATATCAGGGTTTTCTTCAGGGAACATGTTTGTAGGGAAGCCAAGACAGAAAGTAGACATTTATTGGAAAATAAATACAAGAAAAGGGAGGACACGGCTGGAGGAAGGACAAAAATTGCATTGTGTATAAGTATAAAAATACATACTGGTTTTCTCAGTCTCTGAGGCTTTCGTGAATAAATATTAAAGTATCAAACACATTTTCACATAAAAAATTTATGGAACTTTCACACCAGGCAGTTTTCCTCTTCTTCCAGAGCACAATTCGTATGTAATTCAACAGGAAGTGCCACAAGACGAGCTGCTTTGGCTGGTTTTATTAAGTGCTGGAGGAATTTTTAAAAAGTAAAACTTTATAAGAGAAGCCCTGAATGACGTCAAGCTTTTTTTTTTTTTCTTTTTTCTTTTCTGACTAATCAGGATGCATGGTAGTATGGATTAAAGGAAACCAAACATGTAGGACAATGTATTGGTCAAAAAGAAAAACTGTTTAAGTGAGATAAAATAAAGCTTATTTATTTTAATTAAGGAAATTAAATAGTCTTTGGCATTATGTGTAATAACAAAGGTATAATTCATGCCATCTCAGATCATATAAAGTGATATCATCAGGGAAACTTTACTGTAAATGTCTCAAGGTATAGGGATGTCAGATTTATTCACACACTTTATCAAAATAAGAAAAACAAAAAAGTATGTACCGCAGCCATAGGGGAGGGGTGTGTGTGTGTGTATGACTAGGTTAACAAAAAAAGCCGAGCGTTACAAGTATAGCGATACCTCGGCATATGAACACCCTGTCTTAAGAACTGAAATTTTGCAAAAGATTGGTCCTTAGCATACGACTCGAGCCAAACTGAACGTCAGCTAGGTTGCGCATATGTCAGGGAGCTGTTCAACTTGTTTGCCTCAGTGAAAAACCTAGCAAGTTGAGTTTACATTTTTTTAGCACCATGGGCCCCAAAAATGTTAGCAAGGACAATAGCAAGAAAAGGGAGCCATTTTCAATTTGGTTTTTAAAGCAGCCGGTGCCAAGAGGAATCATAAATTAAGGTTAAGGTTTTTTTTTTTTTTTCACATTTTACTTCATTTACATGTCTTTTCTAAATGTTTTGGTTGTTTTTGTATCCAAAAATATGATTATGCTGTGGGAAATTGGTAATATTTTTGGGTGCTTGAAACCGATTATCTGCATTTACATTATTTTTGATTTCTAGTTGATACAAAATTTCAACTAGAGAACTCGCCTCTGGTCCGGAATAAGTTCATATGCCAAGGTACCACTGTAACATGCAATACCTAACTGTCACGCTCTCAGCTTTCTTGCGCTTCCTCCTTTTGACATTTCTGTTCCCACGCGGTCACGCTCTTCACCACGCAGGCTTGTTTTCCCATGCTGTCATGTCACTTCCCATGCCCCCTGCACACCGGTTTCTCATCTGGCACTGATTTCTCTGTTTATAAGGAAGTGCAGCACGCCGTCTCTTCGCCAGATTGTTGAGTGCCCTAACCCAATTCTCTCGTGTTTATTTTTTGTTAGTTTTCACATTGCCAAATTTTTGTTGTCACTCATTTCCCCTTCCTGCCTCAATGCTGGCGCTCTCTCAACTATGGCTTTCTTCACGTTTTGGCACAGACACCATGCTCACAGATCATACGACTTTTGACCCAATGCTCGCGCATTGTCACCACCAGGCAGACACTGCCCAGATGCAGCACTTCCAGGTGCCTACAGCTCGGGGCACAATCACAGATCCCCTGTGAGAGTCACACCTACCAGCCCCCCACTTACGGAGGAGAGCCAGGAACATGTAGATCCTTTTCATTCCAATGTTTTCCAATTTTTGAGCTTCAAGCCTCCATCATCTCTTGAGAAAGATCCCGGGTGGCCACTCTCCTCATCGGTAGGGCCCGGGAGTGGAGCACAACCCTCTGGGACGCTCATGACCTTTGTTGCGATAGGTACACTAATCATCAGCGGCCAAGCTCACCCTATTCAGGCACTCGTTGACTCCGGCTCAGACCGAAAACTGATAAGCTCTGCTATGGTCCCTTGCACTTCACTGTACCTCCCCACTGTCAGTCCAAGCCCTAGATGGAAGCCCCCTTCCGGCCATCATGCACAGAACCCTTCCACTCACCCTAAGGCCATTGGAGAATCATTCTAAGGAGATTTGTTTTATGCCATCAATAAATCACACGCCGCTCTGGTCCTCGGTCTTCCATGGTTAGCTCTCCATGGTCCCCAGATTGACTGAATAAAGCATGTTATCATGGGTTGGAGTCCCTCTTGTGCCACGTTGTGCCTTCAGTCTGCGCTTCATACATTCTCTACTCCAGCCAAACCTGAGGAAACCCTTCATATCTCCAACGTTCACTCTCATTATCACAATCTCAAGCAGGTTTTCAGCAAAACCCAGGCCATGTCATGTCCACCATATTGACCATATGACTGCCCTATTGACCTTCTCCTAGGCACCTCCCCGCCTAAGGGTCGACTGTACTCTTTGGGCCAGCAAGAAAGAGTGGCCATGAACACATAAATCACAGAAGCTCTCGCCGCAGGAAGCATCCGTCCATCCTCCTCCGCTGCGGGGGCAGGGTTCTTCTTCGCAAAGAAGAAATACGGGTCACTTCGTCCATGTATTGATTACAGGGGGCTCAATGAAATCACAGCATCCACTCATGGCCATGAACTGCTCCAGGGGGCAGACACCTTCACAAAAATAGACCTGTGAAATGCTCATCACCTTGTCCCTATCCGTGAGGGTGATGAGTGGAAGACAGCCTTCAACACCCCTACGGAACATAACAAATATTTGGTGGTCCCTTTTGGTCTGACCAACGCCCACGCCGTTGTGACTTCCTTAATTCCTTCATTTTCATATACTTGGACAAATTTTAATTTTCTCTCACTAGGAACTGGAGGAACACCGGCACCACGTTCGTCAGGTTCTACAAAGGCTCTTGGAGAATACACATCCTCCACTACCTTCCTGGGTTTTGTAATTTCTCCGTCCAGGCTAGAGATGGAACCAGCCAAGGTCCAGGCAGTCTCCGACTGGCCCACTCCAGTCTCGCGGCGAGACCTCCAACAGTTCCTGGGTTTCACATACTGGCATTGGGGGCATCCTTTCCCAAAGGTCCACCCAGGACAACAAGGTACATCCCTGTGCATTCTACCCCCATTGCCTATCCCTGGCCGAAAGGAACTATGATGTAGGGGACCGAGAACTCTTGGCCATCAAGCTATCCCTGGAGGAAAGTAAACATTGGCTGGAGGAGACTGAGCTCCCATTTCTAGTGTGGACCGACCATCTGGAGTACCTGCGCACCGCCAAGAGTCTCAATGCTTGCCAAGCTCGATTGTCATTATTCTTCTCCAGATTATATTTTATTCTGTCACATCAGCCAGATTCAAAGAATACCAAGGCTATCTTGCCACCCAGGTGCTGCCTGGACCCGTTTCATCATTCAGCAATGATTCTAGTGGTCCATGCTGGGGAGGGATAGGTCCAATTTTGTGGTGGCCTGAGACATCTGCATCCGTTGTAAGAGCATCAACCTTCTGCCGGCATTCTCAGACCCCTACCGATCCCTCACCATCCTTGATCTCATATCTTCATAGACTTTGTTACTGGTCTACCTTCATCTGAAGGCAACACCTGTATCGTGACTATTGTCGACTGCTTTTCTAAATCAGTGCATCTCGTTCCTCTTCCTAAGCTGCTCTCTGCCAAAGAGACTGCAGAGCAACTCATCTTTGACATATTTTGGCTTCATAGACGCCCCACAAACATCGTGTCAGACCAGAGCCCACAGTTCACCTCTCAGTTTTGGGGCACATCCTGCAGGCTCATCGGAGCTACTCCCAGGATAACATCATGTTTCCATCCAACGGGCAAACCGAGCAAATGAATCAAGCACTAGAGGTTTCCCTTCATTGCATGACGACTCAACCACTTGGAGCAAGTTTCATCCTTGGGTTGAATATGCCCACAACTCCCTACCTTCCACTTCAATGGGACTGTCCCCATTTCAGTGTTGCTTAGGCTACCAATCTCCACTTTTCCCAGTCCAAGAATTAGAGGTGGAGACTCCCTCAACCCAACACTTTGGCTGTCGCTGCAATAAAACATGGCTATGCTTAAGACAAACCCTGTTACGAACCGTCTTCTTTTACAAGAAACAGATGGACCACCACTACACCACTACACCAAGGCTCCCAGATACTGTATGGGGGACAGTCATGCTCGCCACTAGGGACATCCCCCTAAAGACACTGTCACGCAAGCTATCTCCTCGTTTGAGCGGCCCCTTCACAATAACCAAGATAATTAACCCAATGCGCCGTCCGACTCTTACTCCCCTCTTCCATGTGACACATTTACCCCACCTTCTACGTGTCCCAGCTGCAGCGCATCATAAATTGCCCTTCTCGATTATGACTCAGCTCCACGTTCTTGGCACGGTTCCATCACTGATGGATTTCAGGGGTCTGTGCACACAGACCTGTTTAAACAATCTAGAAGCAGTTCACGCCCTGCATCTGCACCTATGTTTGAATCCATCACGCAGCCAATGAGCCACGCCTCTGACACTTAACACGGTCCATATAAATGTTATCAGTTGCTAAACCACTCCTTTTCATTTTCTGTCTTCCAAGCTGCCTCTAGTTCACCAGAGTAACACTCAAGTCTCAATTTTCAGTAAGAGTTTCACATGATCGGGTCAGGGTCAAGATACACCCTAGAGTTATTCTGGGAACTCCAGGGTATATGCATGAAGGGTTTGAAAAAAAAAAAAAAACATTCATATTTTACCTGTGCTCTTGAATTTGTATAAATTTAGGCATAAACAAATGTCTAACAAATGTTCACTTCAGTTTTAACTTCTATCGTGTTGTTATCCACATACTCACACAAGTTCACCAGGTCAATGACAAATAATAGAATTGAAATGTTATATTATTATAATTTTATATTATTGCCATTGATTTAAAATAATGTTGATAAAAAACACATGAAAGATAAAAAAAGAAAGCAAACCCAAAAATTTAGTCGAACTATTCATTTAGTGATTAAAAAAAAAATTCATGACACTGTACAAATAACTGTAGCTCAGCTAATGGATACGATTGATTTTTTAAAAATATAATTAATTGTTATATAATTTCTGGCATAGAGGTAAGTCATAATAGCTTCCATGTCTGCTTTGCAGTCTTTACCCGGATTGTTAATTTCAACCTCCCAGCTGTACGTACATAAGGACCTCATAAGGAGTCATGACATTTTTTATACGTTTCTTACAAACGCTATCAAATGAACATTGAGTCTGCTTTTGTTCATGATCTGAACCATTTGTATTATTTTGTATGAGACCAAACTGACAGCTCAGCCTCTGATTCATAACATTTCCAACTTTGGCATTCATTTACGAGATCTCAAGATCCCAGAGCAATGTTAAGATCGAAGTAATACGTCCCCACAGCGTCGTTCTGCTAAATTACAAAAGATGGAGTGAGGATGGAGCCGGAGCAGCTTTCTGTGCAGAGGGCGGTCATTATATAAGAAGCTCGAGCTCAACTGAATACTAATTAAGGACGTACACATGCTAGGTCAAATGAAAGGCTGTCTCAAGAAGACATGGGGCTGTTCAGGGTTTTATACTGTTTGCTACAAATACATTCTAAGTAACGGACAATTCACAACTCTGCATGAACCCAAATCACATGACTCCAGGGGTGTGTTGTGGTGTCTGGCACCAGGATGTTGACAGCGGTGCTGTCAGTTGTCGGACAGGGCCTCCATAGATCTGAATTGTTTGCCCAGTGCATCCCATAGGTATTTGATTGGATTGGAATCTGCAGAGTTGGAAGCCAGGTCGGGGCTTTTTGTCTGCTGGGCCATGTGCAGACTGGATACGCTGGCCCCACAGGCAGGGGTGTGCTTGGTTGTCCATGCTCCTGTCACCAGTTTCCTTGTATGTGAGTAAGAATCAACGTTATTAAATTCCCCTGGTGGTGGTGGTGTTAGTGTTGTGGCTGATCGGTGTATAACGTATACTGCTACTTTTAAAGCAAATGGAATTCTAAAAAGCAAGGAAAAAAGAAATTAATAGATAGTTCATGTTAAAACAAATGGCGTATTATTAACATCCCTGAGAAAAAGTTGCGTTTACGTGTGTTTAATAGGAGACTAGCGCTCAGCAACGTCCTCAAAGATAACAATCCGTATTAAAAACCAAAAGTCAAATGCATCTTTTTCACTCATTTTTTCACCATTTTCAAGCAAATGTTTATCGTCATATTAGTCATATATTTGCTAGAATGGGATGCCAGTCTAAATGAATCACTTTAACCTTATCACCCTATGCATTGCATTTGATCGCAGTCCATTCTTTAAAATTCTTCTTTCAAGACATTTTAAACGTCGAAGATAATTTCACTAATCTCTTTCGGTTCAGAATCCACTTTGCTGTTATTCTCTTTATCTAGAAAGCAATGGCGAGGATTAATAATTGGCTCATATATCTTATTCATGCAGCAGAATTAGACGACTGCAAAGGAAAACAATAATCCATTTATCTCACGCCTCAGGCATTGCATCACAACAAAATTAAAGGAAGGACTAAATAAATTTGTAACCAGACGATGTATGAAAAATCATGCTGGAATAGTGAAAAAAAGACTCATTAATGCCATTTGAAGCATGATTTGTGTGTGTGTGTGTGTGTGTGTGTGTGTGTGTGTGTGTGTGTGTGTGAGACATGAGTTTGATCATTATTTAGATTTAGATTCTTTCAGGCTGATTACTTTGACACTAATTTTGGTTACAGATGAAGGTTTTAAAAGCATTTTGGGGGGAAATACTAAAAAATAAGGCAGCACAGAGTAATGGTTGTAATTTCTAATCGGTTTGGATTTAGCTAAAGAATCAGAGGGAGAAAAACAAAAGTAATTTACGGACTAAATTGTACAACCATGCAATCTGCCAAGAGAATCCACTGTTCATTTGCCCAATGTGAGAAAAAGTTGACTGACCAAGTCTAATGTCTCTACTTCTGCATGATTCGTTTTTTTTTTTTTTTTTCCAGAGTGAAATAGTAAAACATACCCACGCAGGAAGAACGGGGTTCCAGAACCTAGTGCTTGAACCCCTTATAATAACATATACTGAATAAATATTACAGGAGATTCAGATTTGTAGTTGTACAGATGGTAACCTCATACACACTGAGGTTATGATGAACAGTTTGCCTGAACTCCAGTTTTATTCTGTATCTGCTCGAGGCTAAGGATGCTTGTTAGAGTCTGGCTATACCGCGGTGCTTTCTATTAGGCGGAATGATCCACTCCACAATTGGCTTGTAAAATCCAGCTTGTTTACCATCAGCCAAAAATAAACCACTCTGTACTTCTGGCCCGAACGCACAAGCACACCATGATCCAGGCTGGTGGTTTCACTCCGCTCCAGGCTCTGTTCGTGTCTGCCATTCTAGCCAGGCTGAAGGACATGAGCTCTTTGCCCAGATTGTGGACCACTTACACCATCGATTTTTGTGCCATCATGATTCCCAGAGCTGAGCTCAGCTTTGGCTCGAGAGTTGGCCGAGATGTTCCAGCTCGCCGTTTTATTGATACAGTTACATCAGATCATTAATTGCTCTTGACATGGAGCTAGTCTGTGCATCACAAATTGTTACTTTGGTTTGGACAATAGAAGAACCAAGGAACGAAAGGAAGGAAAACTCACTGCATGCTACTTTGAAGATCACTTTTGAGGAATGTAGGAAAACAAAAACTCATCATTTTAGTAACAATATAAATAAATTACTATGAAGTTACCTTAATAACCTTAGAGTACCTGTATCATGACACTGTACAAATCTATTAAATTCAATTTTATTCATATAGCGCTTTTAACAATGATCATCATCGCAAAATTATTTTACATAATAAAAAAAAAAATTGTGGAAAAAATTAGGAAAATGAGTTTGAAATGTGTATAAATCAAAATAATCCAAGGCAGCACAGTGGCTTAGTGGTTAGCACAGTCACCTCGACCTCCAGGATCCGGGTCTGTGTGCATGGAGTTTGCGTGTTCTCCCTGTGTTCCTCTGGGTACTCTCACACTCATTCACACACTATGGGCAATTTGGTAACACCAATTAATCTAACCTGCATGCCTTTGGACTGTGGGAGGAAACTGGAGTACCCAGATAAAAACCCACCAAGCCCGGGGGAGAACATGCACACAGATCCGAGGAGGAAGACGAAATTTTAAGCTCATGTAGATAATATCACCAGGATAGTTTTCTTTCACCTCATAAATATTGCCAAGTTAAGGAATATATTGTCACTAACTGATGCAGAAAAACTAGTTCATGCCTTTATCACCTCTAGGTTGGACTATTGTAACGCCTTACTGTCTGGTTGTTCAACTAGGTGCATAAACAAGCTTCATTTAGTCCAGAATGCAGCAGCGAGAGTCTCACTAGAACCAGAAGATACGAGCACATCACCCCTATCTTATCTACACTGCATTGGCTCCCTGTGAAGTCTCACATCGATTTTGAAATACTACTATTGACATATAAAGCATTAAATGGTCTCGCGCCGCAGTATCCGAGTGAACTGTTAGTGTCTTACGATCCGCCACGCCTACTTCCATCAAAGGATGCAGGCTGCCTGTCAGTACCACGTATTATTAAAACTACAGCAGGGGGCGGAGCTTTTTCTTACAAAGTTATGGAATAGTCTTCCAATTAATGTTTGGGACTCAGACACAGTCTCAGGGTAAAAACCTATTTATTTAGCGCAGCATCTTTGTAAATAGATGAGTCTTAGGTAAAGGAGCAGATCTGGGGGACTCATGGACGTAGAGTATCTGGTGAACTGGTATGTTTAGATGCTGTCCTCCCCACTCTCACTGATCACTCAGGTTTGTTGACGGTGAAGTAATTGGTCGCTTTACATCCCAGTTGCCATGTCTGTGTTTTCCTTTGGAATCTCCCTTTTAGTTTTGCTGTTATAGGAGTCCCTGCTTGCACTCTGCACTAAATATACATTCACTTTATACATTGTGTAACAGGGACCATACTGTTGGGAACTGTTTTTCCTCTGTTGAATTACAGACCAGGAGACCAGGAGACTATCAGTCAAGCAGAAGTTACTCTTTATTGAGAACTCTCAGTGCGTTGCTGTAGTCATCCAAGTCTGACTAAAACTCAGCTCTGGAGAGTTTATACTTTTCAAGGGGCAGGGATACGAAGAGGTGGAGACAATCTAAACAAAGCATAGTGTAGTACATGAATCAGCCTGGTAACGGAAGTTCCCCAGCCCTGATCTCATCTGCATAACAGTGTCTTTCAAATGCAGAGGTGCTAATCTAATCAGCCTGACAGTATCGCCCAGACCTCCACATTATCATAGAGACAAAGGCACAGCCTGGTCAAGAAGTACATAAAGACAAAAGGTTAATGTCTCAGACACCTGGGCTACCAGGCTTCTTAGAATCTTCTTAGAATGTCATCATCTTTATCTCAAAATGTAAAACCTGCTGTACATAACTCTTTCAGTTTATATACTATTACGTTGCAAGCTAGATTCAACATTTTATAAATTTGTAATCCTACAATACCTAACTGCCATCTCTCCTTCTCTCTCTCTCCCTCTCCCTGTCTCTCTGTCGAGCTATACATGTCGCTCCTGAGATGCCAGTGATCCAGACCCCCTCTGGCCCCTGGACCTGTCTGATTCGTCTTGGTGTCCAGCTTTTGGCTGGAGATCTCGTCGCATGGATGCCCCATGTAGTCTGCTTGGGATGTGTGTGGTGACTGGGGACGTCAGAACTCCTGTTGACTTAACACATGATCCATATTAACTTAAACACATCTACTGAACTTCCAGTCTCACACAGTATCATGATGCAGATCAATCCCTGCTATCCACCCAGATAAGGATGGGTTCCCTGTTGAGTCTGTTTCCTCCAAACTCAGAACCTGAAGGTGCAAGGCGACAGTACTAACCACTACGCCACCGTGCCGTCTGATCCTCTATTAAAGGCTCTTTATTCAAAAATAAAGATCAAGCCATTAATTATAAATCAATAGTTTAGCTTGAAATAGTACTGTTCTAACGATTGCTTGTTTTTGATTCCTTATAGAAATACATGCTAAAGGTTAACAAAACCAAAAAAAAATTTTTTTTTGAAATCTGTTAACAAATATCCAAATTCGTTTCTTGTTTAATATTTTTTGTGTTGTAACATTCTAATAGAAAATATTAAATATGTCGTAACCCTGCAGGATTCTGCTCAGACAGGAACGCAATCAACTATAACTCAGGTTTCATGCAGGTAATCAAGGGAAACATGCTGCACCTGCTCTTTATAAGCTTCTCAGTGGCTTTACTCCACGTGTGAACACTGGCTCTGCGCCAGGTAGAAGAGCGACTTCACACCGCTCCAGTATAGGGGGGAAGAAAGAGAGAGGAAGGAGATCTAAACAGAAAAAATATCTGAAAATAAAAAAAAGCTTTATTTGAAGAAAAAAGACTATTAAAAATAAAGAAATTAGATTTTTCCCTTTTTTGTTTTCGTTACTGTGGACAAAATCCCCCACAACATATATGAAAGGGATTCAATTCAAACCTGGACCGGGACTCATTAAACTCATAAAATATTTGAACGGTGCAAATGTTTTAAAGGAAGTCGTATGTTTGTGAATGACGATTCCGGGTCTGAGCCCATTGCAGTCGTTCTCGTAAACATTCAGCGAATGAAACGCCTCATCCTTGAAAATCGATGTCTAACTTGTGAACTGTACACACGATCATTCACTTACCACTTACACATTACAGGAACTCGGCTGGGAGTTATTGCCACATCCCCTGTATGGTCCTGACCTCGCTCCAAGACATTTCCACATGTTTGGTTCATTAAAGGAGTTCCTGGGAGACCGGCGTTTCGGATGTGAATCAGGCAGGCGGTCTGATCATGAGACGTACTGAGAATAACTTTCTACATTGATGGTGTTCAAGCACTAGTGAAACACTGAGATAAGTGCATTAGTGTAGCAGGGGATTATATAGAAAGGGAGTTTTTACTCTCAAGCCTGTGTGCTGTTATTCTGTACAATCAGCAGAGTACATTGACAAAATCAGGTAGAATTATAATTCAATGCTTTCATGATTTCCTGTGAAGTCGGGCTGCTGTGAGTCAACATGGGGTCATTTGTGCAGCATTTCACTCTAATGCCTGTATGATCTTCAGCTATGCCATATCATTAACTACAAATAAATTGCTGAAATCTTGCTGTTAAAATGTTCACTTTTCACTTCTGGAGAATCGCCAGCATCCGTCTCTCTCTCTCTCTCTCTCTCTCTCTCTCTCTCTCTCTCTCGCTCTCTCCATCTCTAAGCTCCTACTGAACCTCAGGACACTGAAATGAATAAGTGTGTGACATCATGATGTACACTGAGGAACATGACTATGATTTATGAGCCAAGCTACAGGAACCTGGTGAAGTGTGTGGTAGATTGTTCAAGGTTGATTTTTTTTCTACCTTCTCAACCAGTGACTGAAAAAAAAAAGTCTTGAATGACGGCTGTTTTTATGAGAGTAATGCGGAAATAAATCCATGAAATATAATTTAAATTCACATAAAGAGAAAAATGAAAACATATGAAAACAAAAATAAATCAAGTAATCATGATTTAATACTATATTATTACTAATAAATCATGTATTACTATAAAAATACTATTTGTAATAAAAAAAAATATATATATAGTAAATTCTAGTAAATAAATCACTTTATTCTGGGCCAGAGGTCCACCACCAATTTGGCACCATGGACAGCGACGTCTGCACCACCAGGAAGCCGGCACCAAAACAAAACCAGTGTGATCACTCTCCACCTGGGGACGGACTTAATCACCCACGGCTGGGAGGAGAAAGAAAAACACAGCTCACTGCAGAGAAGACCGAGCCGCCAGACGAGTGCGAGCACGCATGGTTGAACACTCCGCCACTAATCCTGCTCTCTGTGGTGATTTTCTGCAGCTTCCCTTCAGGAAGTCAGAGCCGCAGCTCGGTGGTGAGAATCTATCCCACCTGAGCACAGCGGCCTCATGCCTTCACTACGCCACCTTATCTCACCCGAGCACACACACCAGGAAGAAACATCTCTCCATTCATTGCACCTTCAGGACCCCACTTGGAAAAAAACATTCGGGATGGCTGGCTGGGTCTAAATGTCCAAGCTCATGCTACATGATGAGCAAGTTGACTTGATTTTAGGCTTTAAATCTAATAAATGAAGAAAACCAGGTAAACCACACAGAAGCATATGTACCTGTCAGTCATATAGAAAGGGGGTGTGGCCTATGTGCCTGTCAGTCTTAATGAAGGAGGTGTAGCATATGTACCTGTCAGTCTTAGAGAAGGGGGTGTGGCCTATGTGCCTGTAAGTCTTAATGAAGGAAGTGTGGCATATGTACCTGTCAGTCTTAGAGAAGGGGGTGTGGCCTATGTGCCTGTAAGTCTTAATGAAGGAAGTGTGGCATATGTGCTTATCAATTTAGGTGAAGGTGTCAGGCCTATGTACCTGTCTTTCTTACAATGAAGGAGGTGTGGACTATGTGCCTGTCAGTCTCAGTAAAACAGGTGTGGCCTATTTGCCTGTCATCTAAATGAAGGAGGTGTGGCCTATGTGCCTGTCAATATGTGTGAAGGAGTTGTGGCCTATGTGCTTGTTAGTCTGAGTGAAGAAGGTGTGGCCTATGTGCTTATTAGTCTTGGTGAAAAAGGCATGACCGATGTGTCTGTCAGTCTTACTGAAGGAGGTGTGGCCTATGTGCATGTCAGTCTTACTGAAGGAGGTGTGGCCTATGTGCATGTCAGTCTTACTGAAGGAGGTGTGGCCTATGCGCATGTCAGTCTTACTGAAGCAGGTGTGGCCTATGCGCATGTCAGTCTTACTGAAGGAGGTGTGGCCTATGCGCATGTCAGTCTTACTGAAGGAGGTGTGGCCTATGCGCATGTCAGTCTTACTGAAGCAGGTGTGGCCTATGCGCATGTCAGTCTAAGTGAAGGAGGAGTATGTGCCTATGTGGTTGTCAATCCTAGTGAAGGAGGTGTGGCCTATGTGCCTGTCAGTCTTGTTAAGGGAGACATGGCCTCTATTATTGCCAGTAAAGGAGGCCTCTGTGCCACTGAAGAAGGCGTGGCCTCTGCTCCTGTGCAGTAAATCAAACTGCACAAATCAAATAAGAGTGTTTTAAGTAAAGTAATAATAATGTTACACCAATTGAACAGAATCTAAACACAGACTATTACTGCAATAAATAATGGTTTAATGCTCTTCATTTAGAACATGAGTTATGATTATTAACATTCTCCCAGCTGGATTATTTACCAATTCAAATTAACTCACTTTGAACCAGTCAGATTCATGAGCCATTAATCTTGTTTTTGTTTCATTTTGTTAAACTGCGCTGAGAAAATGAGTCGAAGTGATAATGAATATCTGAGACAAAGACAGTGAGCTATTCATCTTTTTAAACCAGGCACTAACTAGAAAAAAAGGTGTTTCATTTTAATTAGAGCGCTCTGAAATAAAATAAACCGGACAGCTCTTTCTCTTACCTATCAGTATCACCTCATATTAACATTTTTCTTTCTTTTAGTTGAAATTGCTTTTACATAATGAGGAAAGGAGTGTTTTGACTTGTAGCAGGTCAGATTGTTATAGAAACAGGAATGATTTGTTACTGAAAAAGGGCCAGATTAGGATATATCCTGCTTGCGCTCGGTTTTCTGTGTTTTATAAGACGTCATGTTTTGCCCTCGCTGTCGGAAATCTCACCTTCTCTGACAGCATCGTGATGTTCATGCCGATCTGGGTCGAGCCTGTCAAACCCTGGCGGTGCGACTTGACAGAACAGTGGGGACAATGAAAGGGAAGTGAGGGGGATTTTAAAAAGGTCAGTTTAATTTTCACGTCACATCAGGAGTTCACAGATCAATACACGGTTGTAGAACGGTGAGTAAGGTTCTGCCCCGGTGACCGGGAGGTTGTGAGTGAAAATCCCAGAACTTCAAGCGATGAAGTGGACGGCACATGATTTGATGCCAATCAGCACCAAGAACAGACCTGGGAATAGGCTGTGGCCTGAAGATTGGGCTTTGTGAGTCTTGATTTAATTGTTGTAAGATGCTAGCCTAGACATCTTCAGGATAGAAGAAAGCTTGCTGTTTCCTAGGAACATGACATCTTCATAAGAAAAGGATTTGACAAATGCAAGGACATCTTATACCCCATTCCACTGAGCCGAATTTGCTACAGACCTCTCCAGGCATTTCCTGATTTAAAAATCGGCTCTGAAGTCGCTGCGGTCGGTACCAGTCCAGTTAATTTCTCAAAAGTAGTGACCCCGCATTGAGCCGTTAATGATTTAAACAAATTCCTAAGGACATGAAAACGACTCTACAACACATTTTGACACGAGGCAATATCGAAGTGTTAGCGACATGACAAAATTTTAATAACGAGCCGTTAAGGAATTTCAAAATGTTATACCGATCCCTAAAGTACTGATAGCAAAACTGTACCATCCCTACTGACATGAAGCGAAATTAAAACGTTGCTTCTGACTGTTACAAAATTATTATAGGGATGTTAACAATGTAATAACGACCTCATGTTGTCCCGTTAACTTAACGGCTATCTACAAAGGAAAGAGAAATAATATTTGCGTAATCTGGTTGAAATTAATACACATTTACAGCTGCGTTACATCAATCACACACAGAAGCTGCATGAGAATGCACCAGCATAAACATTAAACAGTTTTATCCAAAGAGGGAAATGCATGGCAGTATTTACCAGTGACATTAAACTATTTTGATTGTTTCATTATGTAGCACTTTTTATATTCATAAGACACTCGGGGGCTAACAAACATGATTAAGAGAAAATCACATGTGCACCGAAAGAGACAGAAACACAGAGAGAGAGAGAGAGAGAGAGAGAGAGAGAGACTCACAGTTACACATGCAGCACAATCACACTTTATATTCGGGATCTTTATTTTTCCTTTTCTTTTCTTCTTTCCTTCTTTTGTATCAATGATTCTTCTTTGACTTTACTTTCTCCATTTCTTAGGGACCAAGCACTCTTTTTTTTTTCTAAGGATTTTTTTTTCCCACCGTTTTGGACTTTTTGGGGCTCAAAAACTCATGAAACTTGGCAGACAGGTTGGAATCTGCTGCCATCAGGATGCCTGACTGTCGCGTGGCTCAGGGCCCCCAGGGGCCCCTACACAAGATTTTGCTGCCTAGCTCATAGACACTTTCACGTAGGCACACGAAACTCGGTACTCATTTAGAGCTCATTGAGCTGAACAACTTGCCCTGGGCTCAACTCAACAGGAGGCCGATTATTTTGGGTCGTTTACAAAAACCGATGAATTTTGATATACTCCTTCTAGGGAATTTATACGATCGTCACCAAACCGGGCAAATATGATCTAAAGACACTGAGGATACAAAATTGCAGAGGGATTTTTGATATCTCAAACGGGCCAGCTGTGATAATGTCTTAAACTTACACAGAAAAATTATATCACAGTGTGACGCTTACTTTCCAGCATCTGCAGCCTATTGAACACACGTAAACATCAGAAATGTTAACACACACACACACACACACACACACACACACACACACACACACACACACACACACACACACACACATACATACACACACATTACAAATGTTAACACACACACACACACACACACACACACACACACACACACACACACATACACACACATTACAAATGTTAACACACACACACACATACATACACACACATTACAAATGGTAACACACACACACACACACACACACACACACACACACACACACACACACACACACACACACACACACACACACACACTCAACAAATATTTAGGGCCCAAACTGACATTAGTGTGTGATGTGTGCAAGTTGTGCGGTGCAACCGGCTTGCGATGGCACAGGGTTCTTGGGCCCGTCATCGTTGCTTGCAACTATATTTATTATTATTATTATTATTATTATTATTATTATTATTATTATTATTATTACCTTTGCTTTTTGCTTTCCTTCTTCAGTAGTTTTCATCCCTAGTGTCACTTTATGTTTGACTGCACAGATAAACGTGTGTGTATATTTTTAATCTGAGTATTTTTATTGTTATTTTATGCTTCCCCAGTACTAGTGTACAGTATGCAGGAGCCGTCAAACATTACACATAATATTGTGTGTGTATTGTAGGATTCTCTCTTAATAAAATGTGTTATCCCCTGAATGTTCTCATGAATATAAATAGTGATGCACTGTTCTGTGTAGGATTAGACGCAATGTAGATATTGTGATTTCTCTGTTGTCCTGGAGTATACAGAACCTGAGCCATGCATATCCGTGGTGTGTGTGTCTGTGTGTGAGCTAAACCAATGGCCTTAATTTCAGAATCTCACTCCAAGCTGTTCTGAAAACTTGCCAGCTAAAACATTTAAATTGAAATATTTAATTTAAATATATGTTAAATTTGTCATCAGACTTTAATATAAAATTAACAGAACTGATCAAACCACAGGTATTATAGAATAAAACATTTCTATTGTGCATCAGACTTTAACATGTAATATATTTTTCAATCGTGTATAATCACCTTTTTTTTCCTTAAAAAAATGTGATAATTTTCCCAAGGATTTAATAAAAATAGATAACAACACCATAAATGTGCTTAAAAATTGATAACGGCACTTAGGAATTGCTAACAAGGTGTTACCAAGGCGTCAATGTCGAGAGGAACCAGACGAAAATTTTGAATATGCTCCAATTTTCCTCACAACATAACGTGACACAATTCATACAGAAGCCAAAAGAGGCTCTAAGGAGCTGTTAGGTCATGGCCCATATACCTGGCATTTATAATGAAGGAGGTGTGGCCTATTTGCCTGTCAGCTAAATGAAGGAGGTGTGGCCTATAGTATGTGCTAAGTGATATTAGTAATATAAGTAATATTTGCCTAATCTGGTTGAAATTAAAACACATTGACAGCTGCGTTACATCAATCACACACAGAAGCTGCATGAGAATGCACCAGCATTAATCAGTGACGTAGTTTTATCCAAAGAGGGAAATGCATGGCAGTATTTACCAGTGACATTAAAATATTTTGATTGTTTAATCATGTAGCACTTTTTATATTCATAAGACACTCAGGGGCTAACAAACATGATTAAGAGAAAATCACATGTGCACATGAAAGAAACAGAAACAGAGAGAAACAGAGAGAGAGAGAGAGAGAGAGAGAGAGAGAGAGAGAGAGAGAGACTCACTGTTACACATGCAGCTTTATATTCGGGATCTTTATTTTTCCTTTTCTTTTCTTCTCCTCCTTTTGTATCAATAATGATTCTTCTTTGACTCTACTTTCTCCATTTATTATTATTATTATTATTATTATTATTATTATTATTATTATTATTATTATTATTATTATTATGATGATCGTCCTTGTCCTCTACCAAGCTCTCTAGAGGTCATAACGAATTTGCATCGGTGTAGATTTTGGGAGCAAATCCGTCCGAGTGTAATGGAGGTATAAGATCTCCAGCAGGCACTCAGATAGATATTAACCTTCCCAGTTTAGCTGGAAACATTGAATTAATGCCGAAGCTAATCATTATCAGTTCATCATGTATTTTCACAATACGAAAACAAAGCGCTTTGTCCTTTACCTACTAATCCTTTACCGCTTTAGAAACACTGCATGCGCTACAAAACCATGTTATACTCCATCATATTAATTTTTTTTTTCTGACTAATGGATGTGTATTTAATCAGCCATTTATCATACAGAGACTTGAGCAACATAAGGTCGAGCTCTAATCGGCTAAGTGCTGTTTTACAGGAGATTAAAAACACCCCTCGTTTCTAGTCCTGCACTACCAGCAGCATTCATTTCCACATTCCATCTCTCTCTCTCTCTCTCTCGCTCTCTCTCTCTTTTACTTTACTACACAAGCAAAAAATAAGTGGCTGCACCTCAAACTAGGATTGAAAGTGACAGTGATGGATTGAAGCTCTGGGTTATGACTTCATCATATTAGAGGCAGCTGCAAAGTAGAGCTTTCTGACGGTAACAGCGGTTGATGGACTGCGTAGCGGTTTAAGCGTACATCTTGTTAGATCATACGGTTTTATTCTGTGTAGCTACACACCGCTTGGTTGCATCATGCGTTCCTACTATTAAAAAAAGGTTTTGGCAAACTCCACCCAGGTGACTTTAATAATCTAGAGCTAGAAAACATAATAATGAGCTTAATGATGTGCATAATCCGATTCTGAATCCCAGGAACATTCTCTCCGTCCGGTAATATTGTACTGAGATGTTACTTTCAAACCCAAGTCACCAACTTTTTAAATTCAGTGTTACATGAAACAAACACCATTTGCATGTGTATTGGATGCAGACTAACCAGACCAGCCACTCACAGATTTACACACACAGACACACACACACTCTCACTGGATAGCAGATAGAATCAATGGAAAAAGTAAGAATGTTAAAAGAAGAAGAAATGCGATGACTTAAAGAATTAATTGCTTTGTATTAAAAAACATGAGTTCTAAGAATAGAGACACAATCTTCAAAACCATATCCAAGAGTTTTAGATATGAAGCTTGTTTACCCATTTAGTTTTTACAGCGAGATCTTGATATTGTCTGTATTAGGAGCTTCATGGTAATTGTAGCTTTTGTGTGGAATATTATCGTCTAAAGCTAGAAACCTGAAAGCGAGATTGTCTTAGAATGAAGAATTCTTAAACAATTCAGCTTCTAAAATAAACCGCCTGACATTTTATGTCATGGGCTCAGAAAGCCAGTGCATTTAACCAAGCAACTGATCATCTGCTTAAATATGTTGTAAAAATAACAAAGAAATCCACAGGAGCTCCTGCTGTGGACGTCCCTGACTAGTCGGTTTTCTCACATCTCGCTGCGATGAGCACAGACAGCTGATGCACTGCTCCAACGTCTCCACCAAGAGCAGAGATAAGAAACTTGCTAAAGCTCGATAAAACCTGAAGCTTAACCAATACAGTCACGATGACAAGCACTTTTGATTTGATGTACAGTACAGTATAAAGCAACCCGCTTTACTATATTAATCCTATTTCTGTTATAATAATGATAATATATATTTAAATGACATTTCTATTATTGTATTCCACTCTAACAACGGACGCAGAAAATGTTTTGACTTCTATTTCAGAGACAATTATTACAGAAGACAGCTGTGATTAATATTAAATGGTAGTGATCGAATTAAATGGAGAGTTCCAGTGCAGGAAAGGGTTCACAAATTAAAAATAAAATCAATTACAGTGATGGGTTCATAAATCATAGCCGAGGAATTGGACAGTTAAAGGCTTCATGGCGCCGAGAAAGATGTGACGAGACGGCCGTTTCTGATTTGTAGCTTTTGTGACTTGCGCATAACGACAGTCAAACATACCATATATAAAACTAACGATCCCTGAGTCGCCAAGGCGTCTAGAGGGTTTGTTGCGACCGCTATTGTTGTTTGTGGGCGTGGCCTATCCAGCACTTTTTTTGTATTATTGTTGTTGTTCTGATGGGAAATGTGGTGTTAACCTCAGGCTTTCACACAATCCAGTTTTGATCTTAAGGCAGTGATTTGATATTTGGTAAAACAAACAACAATTCAAAGATGATAATGTAATATGCCTGATTCGATTTTTTGATTCAATAAAGTTTTCTGACTGATGTTTCTTTTTAGGCTTTAAAGTATTAACTATGAAATACTTAAATATTAATTTTATTCAAAGGTAACGCATTCCGACTGCGATGTGGAATCGGCGGACGGCTAAATGAGATGCAAATCGAGTCCAAATACATCCGTGTGCCTGAGTGTTTGTGTTTAAGAGTTCTATTATGGTTTGAGATGTGAGTACTGTGACAGCTAATTGCAGTTAATGATCTGAAACTAAATGCTAATGAGGATGCTGTATCAGTCCCTGGTGAATTGGGTTTCACTAGATTCATTAATTGTTTTCAAAATCGATTTGGGCGTCTTAGAACTGGTTAAAATTAGCATTTTACTTAATAATTAAAAATTAAGACTTTGTTAGAATTGGTGATGATATTTCTAATAGAATTTCTCTATGGGGTATCTCAAAGCTCTCTGTTGGGTCCTGTGTTATTGTCTTTACACATGCTGATAGAGCTAAATAATTAGCTATATTTCTTACAGGTTTTGGAGGATTAACTATGAAAATAATTAATAATTGATGGATGTTTTTAACTTGTTTTGTTGATTGTTTAAATAGTGAAATGAGAGTACTGTGCAAATACTTTGGTATACAACTGTTAATTTGTGAACCACGATAATGGAGATGAGTAGGACTGTTTTTTTTTTTTTTATTAATATCGACATGCTAACCTGTTATATTATTCATACTATTAACTATGTCGTTTCCTTTATGATCATGCCGTTTACACAGCTAGCTTCCTTTGTCAGATTAGCAATAAAATAATTTTAATAAAAAAAATTAGCAAACTGTACTAGCTCCTGTACTACTCCTCAGTAACAACAATTTTTCATCATCCTTTCAATCTTGATTTTTCAAGGTTTTAGACATGCTGAGACTTTGAGTATGAAAGGATGCCATGACACAGGAAACATTTGCTTGAATCATTTAGGTTGCTTTGCTGCTGAAACGGTGGCCGCGTGAAGCTAAAAAAGCAAAAGCCACATGTCACTCTGTTACTTGTTACAGATTCAGTATTCTTATTCTTACTCTCCACTGTCTTGTCACTGTAACTGTCAGCTTTGCCATGACTCGCTTATCAGTTCCAGAGGACATCAGCTTTATTGTTTTGCACCGCACAGTGTGAACATATTGTACCAGCTGGATGTCTGATGACTTTCAGGCCATATGTGTGGACCACTTTGATCTCGAGCTTGCCTTTAGTGGCTCTTCGTGACCTGTCATGCTTGCCGGAGCTGCTTATATCTGATCCCGAGAGACCAGGCCATTTATACGATAAAGCGTGAAGCTGAAAATCTGAGAAATAATTTTCTCTGAAAATAGTATCTGTTATGTAACTGATTATGTTTCTCTAAAAATAGTACCAGTTATGTAAGTGCTACAAAATACTGTACTTTGCAGTCATACTTCATTAAACAAAATCCATGAAATGTAAAAGAAAGTTCTTAAGATTGGTACAGTTCTTAATGAAATGCTAGGAAAATTAGCATTTCTCCAACCCAACAGCCATGCTAAATAAACTGACATGGCTAAAATTAGCTATATTGTAAAGGTAAATGAGATAAATAATCTAACATTGTGTTAATTTACGTAAAATCAAGCTTTATGATGATTACAAAGAGACTGAGACTGTAATATTAATATCAAAACACCTTCTTTAAATTTAGCATGATGCTAAAAGCTATCATGCTAAGTAAATGTACTTTAATAAATTGAAATGGGGAAACACTACTAAAAAGGAGCAAGTTTTACCCCCTACTACTGTTAGCGCCCCCCCCCCCCACCCCATTTGTATAAGATTTTGTACTGTCTCTCTTTCTGTTTACACTTATGTTCCACTGATTCATTCTGATCTACAATCTCATTCTATCAGTATATCATCTCTGCAAGTCTGACTGCGAATAAAGGTCAAACATTCACGCGAGATGAAAATAAAAAATAAATCTTTTTGCAGATCCAGAAATCCCAGAAGCCGCTCATAACTCAAGCACAATATCAAAACTTCTAAATTTTATCTCTGGCTTTGTGTTACAGCCTGTAGGAGCTTTATCATCTCTAAACCGAAGTGTGCGAGAGAGAAAAAAGCCTTTGAGGCCTCATTAAACCCCGGTGCATGATGGGTAAAATGGACATCACCTTTTGGTGTCCATGACTTGACATGTAACTCATTTCCCTGTGTGCTGATTATCATTCTGAGGGTATCTGAGGTAACGCATACCGACTGCGACGTGGAACCAGCGGATGGCTAAATGAGATGCAAATCGAGTCCAAATATGTCCAGAGTGTTTGTGTTTAAGTATTCTATTAAGGTTTGATATGTGAGTACTGTGACAGTTAATTGTAGTTAATGATCTGAGACTAAATGCTAATGAGGATGCTGTATCAGTCCCTGGTGGATTGGATCTTACCATATTCATTAATTGTTTTCAAAACTGATTTGGTCGTCTTGGAACTGGTTAAAATGATAATTTGACTTATTAATTAAAAAAAAATTGACTGTTATCATTGGTGACCATATTTCTAATGTGATTTTTTATGGTGTACCCCAAAGCTCTCTGTTGGGTCCTGTGTTACTGTCTAGTAGGAATGTAAAACAAAAAAAGTAATCTTCATATTACATTGTTTTTCTTGTTCTATTGTATAGGCAGATTAAACTGCAATACACGTGTGAAATTGAGTCAGTTTTGATTTTACTCACACCTCATTTCTATTTTTTCTCTGTTTCAACCAGTGTAAAGTGAACTCTTTTTACAAAGCCTCTTTATGCATAATCTCCAGGTTATATCTGGGTCAAAGCCTCAAAAGTGTCAGAAGAGGGAGTAAGGATTTCTCTATAAACCGATTAAAGGTTCCTCCAACCGTCTACCCTGCCAAGAGGTTCTCCCGCTGGACGGAGAGCTAGAACTCTAGCTTATGGATCTTTCTTCTGGCACCAATTAGGACAAACTGTGCAATCAAACATCCTGTCAATTAGCTAAAAATCTTGGCTTTGGAAGATAAGATCATGGGTCCTGCCTCCATAAGTTTTATTCTAAAACATTTTTGATAGAACATGACTCCCCTATTCTTGGAAATAATTATTTTCTGGTGTACAAATTCAAACTTTTTATTTTATTTTATTTTTTTTACAAAAGAACTAATTCGATAAAAGCAGAATTATGTTACTGCTACATATAATTAGTCAATTCCCAGTCAGTGTGGTGCTGTTAGTAGAAAATAATTATCAATATGGTAGTGAGAGAAGGCACAGATACAGTTAGAAACAACAAATTTGTATATATATATATATATATATATATATATATATATATATATATATATATATATATATATATATATATATATATATATCAGCACTTTAGAAAGTGGTTTAGTCCTGTTATACAACATTGAATTTCTTACTGATACAGGTTTATTACTTTCAGGACCACATGGGCCCTCAAGACATCTGCAAGACATCTCCTAAGATGTTTTAGCTCATCTTCAGGAAAATGAATGAATCTGTGCCACATTACTTAGATTCTCCTGTGCCATTAAGCACATTTGGCAGTGAGTGACCTCCACTGGGTTAGGTTCATGGAATCGGTTTTGGCATCATCCCATGATTTGTCACTGGCCTTTAAAGCCATCACAAAAGTGAGACCGGTCTGGCCTTATTCCGGTAAATTGTGACCATGGGAATGATGCCAAGTCATGATGTCATAAACGCTTCCCTTATGCTACACTATAGTTTCATTTTCAATTTGAACACATTATTTTTGCACCTGCTTCTCGAAATGACTCTCAGTGTGTCTAATTAGTCAGATGTTTTCACACTGTTTTTGCGAACATCTTGCATATCAAAGCTGAACCTCTCCTTGTCTCTTGGTCCAGATAATTGTTTTTCTCTGCCTTGCCTGTTCACGGACACGTCTGCACATGATTACTGGTCTGCTTTTCTGGACCCTACCATCGTGCTATGTTCTCATAATTAAAAGTCTGTGCACTCTGTCACTCCTGGATGCCCTTTATTAGTGCTGTTTGTTCGTGTTTAATGCTGTATCTCTATTTATTACAAGGTTAGTAGGATATTGCTGGCTCTTTATCGATCACACCAATGATACCCATGGGATGGTCAATGTTGATGCAATGTTCCCAGTGCGATTTATACCAAATCTTATTTGACCTCTAAGCCAAAGAGACAGGAACAGCAAGTGATAAGCATATGGGAAAAAATTAAACTTTATTTGACAGCAAATAAAACAAAAGTAAAAAAAAAAAAAAAAATGAAGCCTTCTCGTGAACTGGAGTCCCAATTATATGCGAACCCACATCTAAGCAGTTTCATCCATCTTCTGCTGTCTCATAATTTTCTCCCAGAGAAAGGTAAGGACACCTTCTAAATGGAGTGCCAGTCCATCATACACACCCACCCATACACAACTTCACACCTAGGGACCATGTAGCATAAAGGAAACCCACATGGTCCAGACAAGAACATGCAAAACTCTACACACAGTACAGTACTTGGAAGCTCTTTGTTCTCTATGTTTGTTTGAAACCGAACACATTTTTATTGCAAATTTCTTCACGATTTCCAGTGAAGTGGACGACAAAAAGAAAGATGTCTAAAAAACCCTTGGAGGTAATAAATGGTCTATAAAAAGGAAAATGGTTTAAATGGTTAATGAGTTCATTATCAGGCAGATGCACAACTACAGGGAAAAAGAAGAAGATAAAAAAGAAGAAGAAGAAAAAGGGCAAAGTTAGTTTCATCACATCTCACAACTTGTCTGAAATGTAGCATAAGAAACTAGGAACAGAAAAGGCCTTGTTTAAGGGCCCACAACTCAGAGCCTTAACTTTTGACCCACCACTGGCTCGAACTCATTCTGAAGTCTGTGCTGGTTCAGCAGTTAAGGCTCTGGGTTACTGAGGAGAAGGTTAGTGTTCAAGCCCCAGTTTTGCCAAGTTGCCCTTAAGCAAAGCCCCATACCTTCTTTTGCACCTGGGGGCACTATACCATGATCGAACCTGCACTTTGACTCCAACAAGCTGAGAGATTATTATTATTATTATTATTATTATTATTATTATTATTATTATTATTATGATTTAAATGAAACCACTGGCTCTACCTGCAGGAACCTGATGCTATATACGGTATATAGTGTATATAGCCTTTGTAAATTAGCATATAAATAAGCACTGTGCTTATCCACTGTTTTTTTTTTTCTTGTGGTTTTTAATCAGGACCACTCTGAACAAAAAGTTTATTTTATAAGTAGAATAATGAACTTTGCCTTTACTGTTGACTACACATCCATGCTGTAGAAGAAGGAAAGGACGTTTCCATTACCAGTCATGCCTTTAGGGACTTTGCAGTAATGGAGTTTGTTTGTTTTTGGATTAAACTGAGCAAAAATAAATAAATAAATAAAATCGCTTGTTAAAACAGAAATGTACAAAAATGAATAAATAAATAAATAAATAAATAAATAAATAAGGCAGCTGTCCGAAGTAATGGTGTAACCCTGACTGACAATCCCAAATGTACCAGAAATCTATTTGCAGGTCCCTCACTGTGAATTTTCAATTTTGTCACTTATTCGCTCGATTAACCTCTTATTATTTATTTATTTATTTATTTATTTATTTATTTATTTTTTATTAATTATTATTTAATAATATGGAAATGTGGGGGCATTTTGGTATTATTGTTAAAATAAAAAAAAAAAAAATGTAGAAAGAATCCACCAATTTGACACTTACTGAAGGTAAAGGTAGTTAAGAGTGTTGACTTAATCGCACTGGGAACATTTATTTGGAGAGTAGTGGAAACCTTTCAGGAAAAGTATACTTAAGTGAAAGACTAAAAAGTGCTAGCTGTTCAATGTTTTCTCTCATTTTTAAAAGACCTTTACTAATTAAAAATTCATTGAATGAGTGAAGTATGAAAATACTGAAAGTATGAAATACTATTTCTTTTACAAATTATAAGCACATGTTTTACAGCAGGAAATTTATGACAAGATAATAGACTTGTGTGCATAGTGCTGGTCCAGTGCAGATGTGCCAACACATGCAGTTCCTCAAACTTTACAACAAAAATGAACCTTTGCAACCTGGTTTCAAAACAAAAAAAAAACTTTTTCGGTCTCCACAGAAAGATTTCCCTCGCATGACAACTGAACAGGGGTGAATTTTTATGTAACTCATCATGTAAAATTATATTAAGCCATAAAATTCTGCATAATAGGGGTGTTTTGAGTGACAGATGTGCCAAACCGCTTGCTGTCTGCTACACATATTTTGCTAACCAGCCAACTAGAATTGTTGCAGTTCATTGTGCTGAAAGAAATCTAGGGGTTGACACGGGATGGCGTGAAAGGTGCGGATGGCGGAGCATGACCAAATGCACACGAATGATTGGCACCTTAGCAAGCTAAAGCTAAGCTAGCTAGCTTGTGGTACTGTTACTGTGCTGTAGGTGTGGTCCAACCAACATCCAGGCTCATTTTGTACGAATTAACTGTTTAGTGTTCATCAGCTGCTCCCAGGATTGTAACGATCAGATTTCTTACATCCAAGTGTCAAAACCGCTCTTGGCGGTGTGTCGCTGTATTATATGGTATGTTAAAGATCTACGTTTAAATCAAGACATAAGACACAAGAACAGACAGGTTTCTTAGTTTAATATAAATGAAGTTTTAAGAAAGCGTATAAACACTAATCTTATCTTTAATCTTAATATCATTTCATATCCCTTCATACGAGACCTCATTGCTGTTCAGTTTGATGGGGAGATAAGAGGTGTCTATAATCACTTCAGCACAATAGTATAGTACTTATCGCCTTATTATTATTTTTTTTTTAATGACAAATAATGGCTTGTTATTTTCCCCTAAAAATGCTCCCTTTTCTCTCAGCACTGCTTGATTTCCGCCAGAAACGTTAAATCACTCCAAACTGCGACGATCCACCGCGCTGAATGCTAAGCAGCCTTTCAGACGCTTTTAAATCGGAATTTACTGCAGACCAGATAATGGAAAAAGGCAAAAGCCATTAACAAAGAACACTAGATTATTTTCTCCTCCTTGCTTCTCTGAAGCATAATTCAAAGATAAATGCCCCCTTTTTTTTTCTTCCGCGTTAAAAGACGAGAATATCCATCCTCACCAGGTCAGACGAAGGGTTACAGGAAATATCAAGCGCTGAGAAATATATGACAAATATTGTCATTGAGATTCCCTTGGGAATCCTAATTATTATTATTATTATTATTATTATTATTATTATTATTATTATTATTTGCAGAAATAATACAACACCTCAAACAAATGCATTTCCTTTTAAACCAATATGGTAGGCTAACTGAAACAGTGATATTTTGGGAATATTTGCCGAGGTGTAGACGTTTACACAGTTCTGTGTTATGATTTCATCTCTGCAAGTCAGACTAAAGATTTATTTTAGCTGCACCTTTACACGCTACATGATTAATAGAATGTTACTCGAAGCATACATAACTTCTGAAAGCTTGCGTTGTCTCATAAATCTATTAAAATAATCGTTTACGATGGCCTCCGAATGCTGTTTTATGTTGCCACATTTGCCAGGATACCAATAAATACTCACAGTTACTACTCTTATCTATTGTCTACTTGGCAAGATGGAGGTGAGAAAGGGATAAAATATTCAATGACTAGGTCAGAAATGATCCTAAATCAAAAATAAGAAGGGCATAAAATCCTGTGGGATGCTGTCGTGGACAATTCATCAACAACAAGCTGGTGTGATGAAATAAAAGTAACGTTATGACTTATGAACTTTTTGTTTTTTATACCACAGCGAATTACTAGCAATTAGTAAAACTTTATCCGTTTCTAGTTATGTTTAATGTTTTGGAACGTCCCTCACACGAGTTTCTGTTTTCATCCGTTATAACAGCTATAAACTATAAGCTATTCATTTCTCTCTCAAGTTACTGATAAAACGAGAAACCTCAAAGTGTAAACTTACATTTCAGAAAATGTTAGAAAAAAGCTACAGCTTTACTTCAGCACTGGACACCGACACTGGAGACTCCTTCCGTGAATGTTAACAAAACATCTCCTTACTGAAAACTTCACCAGGGCAAAATTTACTCAGCGATTTATTCACAAGAGAAGAACAATTATAGACCTACTGTAGTAACAAATAAAAATTGTCACGCAAATTCTGTGAAGTTCCCACTGTGAAGAATTCTGAGGCTTCAGGGACAAAATGGGAAAAATGTGCATTGATCAGGTTCATACTACTTCCTACTGTACGTAGCTGCGTCGCTGTCAGCTTCTCAATGTGCACGTCGTGTTGTCACTAATGTCCCATGACACACCTGATCACACGCTCACCAGGTCCGATCTGATCAGCTCACACCACGCTCTTAACATGCACACAAAGTGATGGTGTGAGAAATTCAATAGAAATTCTCTGAACATGACATCCTGTAGATGTAGATACATTAAATGTGGTAAGCACCAGAGGAACATGATATGAACTTAATGCGGTCTTCTGCATGGACTTATCATGGTCACAACCCAAGCCTGAAGAGGGCGCTGTGCTCCATTGATATACAGTAGCAACACAGTCATCCAGTATATCAGTGAAGTCCAGGTGTCATTTTTTTTCGCCATTAAATGCTCAATGCTGTCATTACTATGTCCTTTTTAAGGTCTTCCTGTGTCTTGCTTTGACCATGTCCTCACCAGGCCAAAAAAAATATTTTAACATGTCCAAAAAAAAAAAAAACATGCCAGTTTCACGTCAATGGAGACAATACTGCGTCCTTACTGGGTTTCTGTTGCCATCCCAAGAAGTTGTACAAGTTCTTACTGTGTTCACCTGATTTCTTTGAGGATGTAGTGGGAACGTGGCTCAGTGTACGAAAGAGAGGAGAAATAATCAGCATCTAACTTAACTTGCTTCGCCGTCTTCAGTATTTACCCCATGCTGTTTTCTTACTGTCTTTCTTTTTAAACTCTCCTCCAGGCCGTGACACGTGAAAGTATATTTCCTCATGGATGTAAATATCGGCTGTCAGAACTCCACAGCCTTAATGGCGGTCCTGTAAAGAGTAAAGTCTAGATTTGCGCTGTGGTTGTGTCAGATGAGATTGGATTGGACGGCAGTTTTGATTAGAATGCGAGTCAATAATGTGGAGAATGTGAGGTTTATTCAAGGCGAATTCCTGTTCGCCAGTTAAATCGATAACCGCAACGGCTGACCCGTCCTTTTTTCCGCACCGGTTGGTTCAACAGCCCGAAAAACACAAGGCAATTGGCAAACACTGGTAAGGAAAAAAGAAGACCTAGACCATCTGTCTCTCCCAATGAGACTCATTTCTTCTTCGACAAATCAGCTCAGTCAATTATACAGCTGCAAATTGGATTAAGGCACCGGCAGAAGGAGCTGGAACCGTTTTGTTAAATTTATTTATTTATTTTCAAGAGATTTATCGCTCTACACATGGTGGCTGGGTTCTAATCAGTATCGATGTCCGAATCTGATTTATTTATTTCTTCGAACCATTAGCTAACCCCAGAAGTATCGAACAACCCGAAGTGTGCCAAGAAGAAAAGTGAACGAGGCAAAGAAAGGAAAGAGAACGAGCTTAGTTAGATGGATCTCTTACGCCATGTTCTTAGAAACCGCCCAGTCCATTACGGATCGGGTTCACAGTCCAGTCACGGAGAGACCTGCACACTTACCTGTGGAGAGAGAGAGACAAGAGACAGGAGTTTTGTTAGACCTTAGCATGCTTCTTACGTGCACCATCCAGCTTTGAGTGCTTTTACCAAAATCTAAACGTTTCTGTCAACTTTTTAAAGAAATTACCGTATAGCCGGAAACAATAGTGATGCCTTGGGAACCCTTCAATTTCCACATTCTGGTTAATGGAAGTCAAACCTCAATGCTTTTTGTTGAGTAAAATCAATACCAAACCACACATTGTAGGAAACAGAGTGATATATTTCCTCATCAGGAGCTAATCTGACATATTTTCGCCAGATAGGAAGAGTCAGGGTTAATGTACCTGGCACTGGAAGCACAGAGCCGCATTTTTGTTTCAATTATTTATAGGCTGAGCTCGCTTGCTCGCTACATGGCACACGCAATAAATAAATAACTTTTTTTTTTTTGGCTGAACTACACTTCTCGCCCCTCCTCGAGAGCATCAAGCAACATCAGATGCAGCTTGTAGCACCAGTAAGTACATTTCGGACCGTGACATGGCAATCAGGAGAAACAGATGACCTTCAATTCGCTCTAATATCCAAGACTGATGTGACTGTATTTGTATTCGAGATGTGGCTCAGCGATGACGGCTATACAAGGGCAAGACAAAAGGCCTGGGAACTTGAAGGTGTTTTTTTTTTTTTTTCAAGTTCATCAAAGAGCATTAGTAATTCATTGGAAGTTGAAAGAAATGTTGCTATGTTTAAAAAAAATCCTGCAGCATTCAAAAAATTATTTGACATAGTGAGATAATGTCCATGCTCAGCACACACACACACACACACACACACACACACACACACACACACACACACACACACACACACACACATATTATATCTCTTATATCTGTACACTATCTGTAACTGCATATATAAACATGGGACTGTAGCTCTTCAATCTTTAATGTCTGCCTTAAATACAATGTAGCTTAAGGAAGTTAGATCTGTTTATCATCAGGTCATTGGAGGAAGAACCTCGACTAACAGGGGTCACCACAGTGGATCATTTGATTCGCAGGATCTGGCACAGGGGCGGATCTACCGGGATGGCACGGGGTGGCCAGCACTAGTGTCCTAGTGTTCTAAAAATAAAAGAATTTTACATTTATCTGACGTTCCAATCCAGTTTCAATCACACATCAGCCTTTATTTCATTTTTATAGGACAATGTACAAATGTGCACCCTAGTGTATACACCGAATAAAAATAGCGTTCCTTGAATCCACAAAAACCATGCAAGGATGCTTGCTTCAGTGTTGCCACCCCTCATCATTTTAATGCCACCCCCTTGCCACCCCATGAATAATTTTTCCGCCCCTGGGCACAGGTAATCATTTATTGATTGATTGATTTTTTTTTTTTGCAAGTGTAATTATTGTGCCTTTTCACAATTTCTTGAGCAACTACTGGATGATGAGTTGATCTTTCTTGTTATATGGAGTGTTTAAAAAGAATCTAGAGATGACTTCCCTATCAAATACCAAAACAAATACCCAAGTGGCATTCTGAATGAATATTGTTCAGACTTTCTATTGTAATCTCTCCCTGTAGTTCAGTTTTCAGTAGTTCGGTGCTATGTCAGGTAAGAGGAGTCACATACTAGCAGCAGTGGCCAAAGTACAGAAACTCCTCAATTGAGTAAAAGTGATGATACCCTCGTTTAATTCATACTTAAGTAAAAGTAAGAGTCTGGAAGCACTCATTTTCAAATTTACTTGAGTATTAAAACTACAGGGCTTGTATTGGCTAATTGTAGCCTTTGTTGTACTAAAAAAAATGCCCCCCCCCCCACTCTCTCTCTCTATCTCTCTCTCTGCTTTTTGATTGTGAACATGCAGTTTTCATCACTGTCTACAACCAGCTTCTGATTTTAAACACCTGCTACATTATTAGGCGTGTCTCGACGAAAAGGCCGGTCACACAATCACGCATAATAACCACAGTGGTTATCCAGCAGGGGCTGAAACTGCCGCTTCAAATACCAACACACACCAATGTGGTTAAATAATGCAATGTCATACAGAAATGCAGTGAAGTAAAAGTACAGGTGTTTGCCGTACTATTGAACAGAGTAAAAGTAAAAAGTATCTTCTAATAAAACTACACGTCTGTGAAATATGTGCATAAGTACAGTAAATGTATTCAGTTAACTTCCATCTCTGAATGTTGTTGGTCTTTCGGCTGCTCCCGGTGAGGGGTCGCCGCAGCGGACCATCCAGTCCACACATACAAGTTTGGCACAGGTTTTTACGCCGGACGCCTTTCCTGACACAACCATCGCAATTTTATCCAGTGGCTGGGGTTTGGGCACTGGCTGGGAATCGAACCCGAGCCCTTTTGCATGTGAAAGGTTGGCGACACACCTGCCACTGAGTGCCCATTTTTATATACCCACTCACAAAAGCGAGCGCATCCCTCTAATTTCAGCAAACACCCTAGTATATCTTCTCAAAGAATGACACCACCGAAATGAAACCTGGATACACTTCAAAGCAGTCAATGTGCAGCCTGAACAACAGCACAGATGCACCGTCCCCCGAAAACAGCTCAACATACACCCCAAGCGATAACAGCTGTACATCTTTAACCCCACAAAGTCACATGTCCTACTATATATAATTTCCACCTCTGAATGCTGGTCAATAAGCATGCAAAAAAGAAAAGGGTCAGATGACCCATAGGGGGCCATTTTGATTCCTCTCTCATCATTCTCATGTTCATGCAGATAATCATCTATAAAAAAAAAACAAACAGAGTCACTTCCTTTGGTAAGTCAAGAAGTACTTTCTCTTGTTAATGTGAATGTATTATTAGGAAATTAATTACAAAAACCTACATGCTGCTCGAGGCAACACTGCACCGTAATGGAACCGCATAAGGCCATACCAGGCATATCATTTTATTCGTAAGGAAAAGAGTTGGAATTATCGAACTGTATTTTCCCAGAATAAGATTTCGTAATGCATTTATAAGAATATCTCATTCATGCACTATTTCTGCACATACCGTATTATGATTTGATACAGCAGATGAATCCGCACTTTTCCTGTGGCACTTCAGAAATGTATGAAGCACGAGTGGCACTGCCAGTTGATGAGAGTTGAGGATGAGAGTGTTATATAGTGATGAGGAAGACAAGGTCATAGTGACAATCCAGCAGTGAGAGAGGGAGAGCGAGAATGGAGGTGAGGATGAAGATGAGGATGAAGACAAAAGCACCACAATGCTATTGGTTCAACAGGAAGACGTTTGCATGTGGGATTGAAGAACCAGATGGTGGTGGAAATGGAGGTGCAGTAGGTCCTTGCGTGGGTGTGTGCATACAGCATCAATAACCTGCATATTAGGATGAGGTTATGGGGATTTTTAATGTTTTACCTGGAAACCACATCGATTGTGACAGTACAATGACGCCCAGGAGCAACAGCTAGATATGATTTCTTTTTTTTAATATGAAAAGTGTAATACATTAAAAATTTGATAAATCTGTTTGAAATGGATGTTTTCACCAGACATATTTCATTTTTTCTGCATGAAAAAATCAAATGTTTCATTTTGTCCATTATGGTAGAGTGTTGCCTTGGGGCAACAAACTTTTAATAAGAAAACACATTTAAAAAGAATGAAAATGTTTATTGATGGTTGTAGGGTGGGTCCAGATTTCAGGGCGGCATTGACCATAAAAGCCGCACTGTAGGGGGATGGTTTAGTCCATGTAGGATTTCCTAATTGCATCACGAGCTGTTTTTGTTGTTACGATCATATCAATGTAATAGGAATTATAAATTATCTATAATATAACAATGATTGAGGTAAAAATAATAATTTTAAAAAATCAATCAATAAATAAACTTGTATTAGCATGTCATTGGTTAACATAACACCTTTTATGAAAACCTGTCTCTCAGGGACTGTGGAGGCCAATGATGATCGTTTATTCCCAAATAACCTCCGGTCAACATTCACACACTACAGGCAATTTGGACGCGCCATTCAGCCTAATCTACATGTCTTTGGACTGTGAGAGGAAACCAGAGTACCCAGAGGAAACCCACCAGGCACGGGGTGAACATACACACCCCATGCACACAGACCCCGAGGCGAACCGAGATTGGACCGGAATCCAACTCGGACCCTGAAGGTGCAAGGTGACAGCGCTAACCACTAATCCACCGTGCCAACAGTTTTACTCTACAATATATATTTTAATATCCTCGGGTCCTGGGTTCGCCATAATGTCTTACATAATCTCTTCCCCAGCTCACAAAGGATCTTGGGATAGGTCGTGCTGCGAAGTCTTTACCATTGCATCCTTCGTTTTCAAGGGAAAGAAGGCGGCATTTGTCAGCCACACTGGAAGGGCCCGGGACAGCCCTAGTCGCGATGCTACAGTATGAGCTTCATGAAGGCCCTTTAAGGCAAGTGGCCCCAAAATTGAGACATGACAATACTGTCAAATTTTAAGCAGAAAAACATCACATATATATATATATATATATATATTTTTCCAAAACGATATCGTAAGGCGTAACATAGACGTTTAGTTAAATAGTTACTGAGGTAGAACTAAAATGCCCAATAGGATTAAATTGCCCTTATTTAAAATTATTATAACCAGAGGAGAACTTTGTTGGGTTACATTAACTTTACAGCAGGTCACATGGAATATTTTATTTTATTTATAAGTTGAAAATGTAAATGCAAAAACCGATTAACCTTAAACGTACGAACAGGAAGATGCGGCTACAGCATGGCAACGGAGGGAGAGTTTAAAACCTGCTTGAAACTGATGATCTAATAAATCTAATAAAACAGTTTCTTTTAAGCTATACTCCTGTACATTGCCAGATTATTAGGTATATTAATGCATTTACTGCTTTTACTAGCATATTGCACATGCACCTGTCACACGGGTCTCAGCGTTGTTCTTTACCCTCGTGCTGATTTTAGAGACAGGGTTGCTGGAAACTGATGATAAGTGCAGGGTGCGTTATGTACTGTTTAACTAGGGTATATTTGTTAGAAAATGTAAACACACACACACACACACACACACACACACACACACACACACACACACACACACACACACACACACACACTCAATCTGGCTATTCCATGGTTTGGCTCAGCACCAGACTCCGGGTCGTAAAGCTTGTGCAAGTCAAGCGGTGTACAGTGCACTGAGCTGCCGGTTTATTAGTCAACAAACAGATATACCGCACCTGATAAATTATTAATTCAGTATATAGTGTTTGTCTAAACATCTACACACACACACAAACACACAAAGTGTTTGTTCTTACAGTCTCATTTACATGCAAATACACACTGATTTTGTGTCTTATACAAAGATACCATGCTCCACCTGCCACAACCACACACACACACACAACACACACACACACACAACACACACACACACACACACACACACACACACAACACACACACACAAACACACACACACACACCACACACACCTTCCCCCCTGTCTCACACTCACTCAAGCCTTTACACTTTCTCTCATGCAAACACACACCCACACTCTTGCCTTTTCAAACCACACACACACACGCATGCACGCACGCACGCACACGCACACACACACACACACACACACACACACACACACACACACACACACACACACACAGAGATTTAAATGACAGGTAAAGCTCTGCACTTCACACATGCTAAAGCTCATATTTTAGTTCAGATTGTATTTACCGTTTGCTGCCAGCAGTGTATTTCAGTAATAACACCCTGCAGTAAGGCATGTTTAAGATTGTTAACAAACCTCACAGCTGGAGAATCAATCATCCAGCCCGTGTATTAACTGGTGAGACTCAATCTTTATAGACATTTTATGTAAAGTAATGCCTGGTAAAATAATAAAAAATTCAGTATTTCAAAATATACAAAAAAAATACAATTAAAATTAAAATATAGCATTTAATAGCCCTCATATGCAAATAAAGCTACAGGATCTGGGCTTGTGTTCAACTAACCTTAACTCATTCTGTGCCACATTTGGACCAGATGTAAAAACAAATCATGAGTCTGTGCCAAATCTAAGGAAATTAAAGGTTGAGCTGGGTCAGGTCTGACCTAAAGGCTCATTGCTTCAGCTGTACAGAAGATTTTTGTTATAATAGTTATTATTTGCTGTTGTGCAAAAATAACCTGGGTCGGATCAGTTCAACGGATTTTGTTACAGTTCTTGGAAAAGGTTTGAGCCAGATGAGAAAGAGAGAGTAGTTTTGCTATCAAGGTTTTAGTACCTAGGGTTTTTTTTTTGTGCATCCATGAGAAAGTTATTGAGGAAAGTGACATGTACTGTATGTGGCGGCACAGCGGATTATTGCTTAGCACCGTCGCCTCACACCTCCAGGGTCCAGGTTTGATTCCCATCTCTGGGTCTGTGTGCATGGAGTTTGCATGTTCTCCCTATGCTTGAAGGGTTTCCTCCGGGTTCCTCAGTTCAAAGGCACAGTCCAAAGACATGCGGATTAGGCTAACTGGCGTTCCCAAATTGCCTGTAGTGTGTGGTTATAAAATTGGGAATAAACATAGTGGTCACATTGGCCTGCATGGTCCCCAGTTGGACTACAAGGGCTCCTAGATGGATGGATGGATGGATGGATGGATGGATGGATGGATGGATGGACATGTGCACTACCGCTCAGAAGTTTGGGATCATCTTCTAACTCAATGGTCATTCCTGATGTTTATTTCTTTCTACACTGTAAAACAATACTGAAGGCGTTTATCCAAAATACACAATCATCTCCTTTGAACAGTTGATATTTATTGTATCACTAAATGAACTTCTCTTCTGCAGCAGTTACCAGAGGTAACTTTTGGTCTTGCTTTCCTGGGAAGGTCTTCACAAGAGACAGTTTCCTCATGGTGCTTGATGGGTTTTATCAATGCACTTGACAATACTATTCTTTCAAGAACTGTTCCAGAAGAGCTGACCTTCGTGTCTTAAAATAGCAACTGTCTATATACAGTAACAATCTTCTATCGTCCAGTTTTTGGTGAGTCGATGTGACCTGTAGCTTCAGTTTCCTGTTCTTCTGCTGCTCCACTTCAAGATTCAAAGTGGTTGTGTGTTCATAGGTGCTCATCGGCATACCTCGGTTGTAACGAGATGTTATTCGGAGTTGCTGTTGCCTTTCTGTCGGCTTAAACCAACAGAAAGGCAATTCTCCTCTGGCATCAACAAGGCATTTTCACCCATTCTATAACTGTGATTGTATGTAAAAATCCCAGTAGAGCAGCAGTGTGTGAAAAACTCACACCAGCCCGTCTGGCACCAACAAACATGCCAACCATGTCAAAGTCACTTAAATCACCTTTCTTCCCCATTCTGATGCATCTTGACTGTGTCTACATGCATCAAGTTGCTGCCATGTACTTGGATCAGGTGTACTTGATGAAGTGGCCACACACACATACCTACATAAATACAGGTATATATCGATTAAACCGTTTTTTTTTCACTCTCCACTAGTCCCTGTTCCATCTTTAAGGTCTAGCGCATGGAGGACGGCGCTGTGTTGTGGATATTTTAAAGATCAGATGGAGAGGCTGACGGTTATGATCTCTGTATAGCCCGAGGGTTCAATAATGCTTCAGACTGAATAAATAACATCCAGCAGATCATGACAGTGTGAAATCCGATCTAACCAGAAAGGCTGTGCTGCTGTTTTCCTCGCGCTTCAGACTGGGGCTCAGAAGAGGGATTAGAAGAAGCGTTTCACAGTGATGTAATTAGGATTTGCGCGAAGCTTTTTATGTAATCCCAATTTAATTGAGCTATTATTTTTAGTACTAAAACATGATTTTCATAAGGCTTAATATTCATTATTAAAGCAATACAAAAGGCAGTGTTAGGATCCGAACCCTGAGCGTTATAGGAAAAATGCAGCACCAATAAAGAACTCAAGTGTTAACAGTAATGCTCAAATGCACACCATTTTGACCTCATTAATGCACTTTAAATTGTAAACAGTGTCTTTATTTTTAATAATGTTTTTTTTTTTTACTTTGACTTTTACTTACTGTGATTCTTATCTATCTAACTATTAAAGTTTTATTTGGTTAAGCTAGCCAGCTACACGTACTTACAGTAAACCTGCAAATCATCAGGCTACCATTCATTAAAGATAAAAGGCTTATTTTTAACATCAAATTTGCATAAAATGCTAGACTGCATGTACAATCCAAGTTTTGTTGATGTCTTGCTTTAGTATTTTATTTAAATCACTTTTTGTTTAGTGCACTACATGCAGTTGCTGACCTTGAAATATTACTTTAAACAATGTTTATAGTAAAACATAAAACATTAATAATAATAATAATAATAATAATAATAATAATAATAATAATAATAATAATAATAATAACAACCAGTTGAATATACTGTATAATGAATCTTTTGAAATGCAGTTTGAAAGTATCTCTCCCATCTTTAATATTAAATTAAAATAAACTGAATATGAGATTATTAATCCTATTTCCAGACATATTTTACATTTCCTTATTCTATTGAGGTTTTGTGTGGTTTTTTTTTTTTTTTTTGAAATCATTGAATATATGGATTTACTTTGCTAACAGAACATGTAACATAGAACATAGAAATGGTAAAATGGAAATGGTATATTTAATTATTAATAATCTTAGTAGATAAATGTGATTAGATTCAAAGAACTTTCACTTGTTAAGATGTCAGTTTTTCAGAAGAGAAAAAGTGTGTTGATGTTTAGTTTGATTTCATTCTTTTATTCATAACGTGTTTACACATTTCTATTTGAGATTACTTTCTGGGGGATTTAACCTTTTAAAATTGCTAAGCTATTTTGGATTTCATTCCATTTTAGAGTGAATGTTTTTTTTGTTTTGTTTTGTTTTTTTTTAGTTCTTATTCATATTAAACTATGAGGATCCCTTTAAAAAAATAAAAAGTCTTTAATTACAAATGTATTTATTCATTTGTTTATTTGTCTGTTTATTTTAGAGTAAAACTGACCGTCGACCTCCAGCAATATATATATATACACTAAAAAATGCTGGGTTATTTTTACTACCCAAACACTGGGTTGCCTCTGTTGGGTAATTTTTCTGGGTTATTTACAGTGAGTTGGTACTTTTTGTTGTGAATTGGGTACTTTTTGGGTTGGAGTTGGGTTAGCTAGTAACAGCTAACATCACAGACAAGACCGCCCCTCCCCCGAAGTTCACCGGTGTATTCAGAGGCTGTGTCAGCTTCGTGTCTTTTTTTTGGGCTGCTGATGAGGGCGTTTAAGAGGAAATGTAAACGTTAAATATAAGGTCTGTAGACACACTTTCACTCACCTATGACTGCATTTGTTCACTGTATGTAACATTTATTACTGTTACCGTGTTAAAGTTACACTCAAACCTACAGCCTGAAAAGTTTTTCAGGCTCAAAGTTTTGTGAGGTAGAATAGCAGCTAGTTTATCTGACAATGGCTGCTAGCGAGCCGAACCACAGAACCCCACCAGTGTATGAAAGAAACTGCAAAAATGTCTGAGCTTTTTAGCATCTTTGTAGATGCCTGCAGGGTGTATGAAGGTGGTGAAGTGATGAATGAAAGCTAAACTGTTAACTTTAGTGCCAGCATGACGCTAGCATTTAGCCTAGTTGCTAGCGTTAACAACCACATATAAAAAGCTGAGGTGTTACAAAACACTAATCTTCTTACAAATACACATACTAGCCAAACCTCTCGATTTTTCCATGAACTTTTACTTTCTTTAATGTCTTTCTTTCTAAGGTTGGAACCGACACTGTGGAATATCTCCAGCAGGCTGAAGTGTCGAGGCCGAACCCCTACATCCTGATGTTGGGAGATGATGACCAGCGCTGCTCTCAGGCATTAGTGCTTCTCAGTAATAGTATCGTAATGATGTCACTGTTGAACTTGTTTTGTATCATCTGATCTTGTGCTTTTGAAAAATAAATATTAATATTTTTTCTAAGATTTGTACAATTAATTGGGTGTTGTTTATTGCATATATGTATGGTTTGCAAAACTTAAACTTTTTCTTAATAGACCAGTATATCAAAGTAATTTAACTGTTTAAACTGTTTTACCCATAGACATGTAAAACATAAAAATAATAATAACCTATTTGTGAGGTAGAATTAACCCAACATTATAGTTAAATATGACCGAGCGTTTGGACTGAATATTTTACCCATTTTGCTGGGTTAAATTAACAGCATGTAGTTGGTCCAATATTTATCCAGCAGCTGGTTTAAAAACAACCCAGTTTGAGTTTTTTTAACCCAGCATTTTTTAGGGTGTATATATGCGTCTGACATTTATTTAGATTTTTTTGAAAATAAGGCCAATGTATAGCAAATATTGTATCTTAGCAGAGAGGCTATAGAGATAAAGATCTCAAAGGTCAACACAGCAATATATATATATATATATATATATATATATATATATATATATATATATATATATATATATATATATATATATAAAATAATTTACTTCTTTCACCACATGGATAGTGAAATTCATCCGACAGAATCTGGGCGCGCTCTTAAAGGTCACTTCATGTAGAAGGAAAAAAAAAAAAAGACAGGAGATCCAAAACATTTACTTTAAGCTGATGTGATGCCATCTGTGTGTTATGGTTTCTTTAAATCGTCCCTAATGGAGTCAGTGCACATGAAGAAAAAAAAATTCAGTGTTTCAGAGGCGGTTTGGAAATAAACATACACATACAATGCTTGTCTTATTAAGGAACCGAACGATATTTGCACATATTCATTTCATTCTCTTTATATATTTGATTTATGTTAAAAATATATGTTTATGTTACATGATCTCAAGGCAGTTGGGGCCACAGTCAGTTAAGACCAAGATTGAACTCTTTGGCACCCACTTGACTCACCACGATTAGAGGAGGAAAACTGCTTACTATGACCCTAAGCAAACCGTTCCTACAGTCAAACACAGAGGTGGAAACGTCATGTTGTTTCTCTGCTAAAGGTACAGGCCGACTTTGCTGCATTGAGGGGCCAATGAACAAGGCCATGCATTGTAAAGTCTTGGATGAGAACCTCATGAAGATGGGTCGTGGATGCGTCTTCCAGCATGACACTGACCTACAGTAAAACATATCGCCAAGGTGACAAAAGAGTGGCTCAAGAAGAAGCATATTAAGGTCGTGGAGTGGCCTAGGCAGGAAAGTTATGGAGGGAGCTAAAACTCCAAGCTGTCAAGCAGTTTAGAGAAGTTCTGTAAAAAGGAATGGATTAAAATCCCTCCGGAGAAACCTGGTAACCAACTACAAGAACCATCTTACCTCTGCTTGTTTCTCCACCAAGTGCTAAGTCATGTTTTTCTTGGGTTCAAATACTTTATTTTCCTCATTTAAATGAATTTATATCCTTTGTATCAATGTGCTTTTTCTGGATTCTCTATCCTTCTCTATCCTTTACAATAAACATATGATCAAATTATAAACTCTTTATTTCTTTGTAAGTAGGCAAACTTACAAAATCCACGTGGGCTCAAATAATTATTTTTCCCACTGCATGTGATTATGGCTTGTGCACATTGGTGGTCAGATTTGAGACATAAACAAAAGCAAACGTCTAAATTCAATGGATTTTTGTTTTATTAATCAGAATGAAAAGCTCAGCAGGTGCGTAACATGATTCTGTATATATATATAATATATATATATATATATATATATATATATATATATATATATATATATATATATATATAAAACTTTTAAAATATCATAAATAACTCTGGAGACTCAGACCCAGAGTCTGAGCAGGGAGAAAAAGAAAGCGTAAGTTGAATTACTGTGGCAGACATTTTATTCCTGGAAGTAATTATTTTGTAAGCTGAACTTTGCTACAATCCTGTAACTCTTAAGAGTTTAATGACGAAATTAAACTTTAGTCACTTTAAAAGCTTTTAGTTGAATGCCTGGATGTGTTTTAGTGCTAAGGCACAGAACTGATGGTGAACAGGGAAATTATAATTATTGTTATTATTATTGAGATGTAAAATTATAATGTGTCACTGTGTAATGTGTGACAAGAACTCGGATGTAAAAGAAGAAAAAGTTTTATAGTCTGGAAAATGCAATGTGTAAAAGTAAGGGGTTTTACTGCGCAAATGCTCAAGTGATAAATCTCGCTTCTTAAAGGGACAGCGTGGATTTTTATTTTTCAAGTCTGCCTTCAAGTACATTACCATCAGTGCTAGTGGTTATAAATCTTGGCAATGAAGTTTGTCACCCGAACGCGTTTACAATGCAAGTAATTTGGGCCAAATTCCACAACCCTTGTTCAGTGCAAAAAAATTAAATAAATAAATCCAAAAGTTCAGCTGAGACTCATATGAAGCTTCTGCTGTATCACTTAGTTGATCAAGTCGGCATCTTTTAAAGTATTTTGCACTATTTTATTTTTTTTTTCTTTCACTGAAACGAGCTGTATGGCAAAGAAACTCAGAAGCTTCATATGAGTCTCAGCTGAACTTTGGAAGGCATTTTTGCATGAAACGAGGTTTGTGGAACTTGGTCATGATTACTAACTATAAATTGTACATGTTCCAGGTGACAAACTTCATGCTCATTGTGCAGAGCGGCACATTTCATACTACCTATTGTAAAGTACTTATACGCACCTTCAATTTTATTTAAAGCAGACTTGGAAAAAAATCTCTTTAATCCCTGCAGTTGCTAGTCAGTTTCCTTTCAGAATGATACAATTTCAGTATTTATCACTATCTCCATATCACATCTCCATATAGATTATGTTTGATTCATTTTTTCCAGGAAAATGCAGTTGTTATTTCCATTTCATTATGAACACAATCTGAGGCTGGAAGCTGGTGATAAGGAAATGAAAATAAATACCATCAAGCATCCCTTAAAGGACGGGGAGTGAAGAACAGGATAAACCCAGCAGGAAAGTTACATTTAAAGGCATTTAAAAGGTTGAAATGCAGACAAGCGGTGACATCTCAATGGAAAGCGTCAGAAATAATTGACAGAGTCTTTTGTCTGCGTGAAACGTCTGTCTGACATCCACGTTCGCTCGATCCGTATTTATTACCTCCTCATCAATCATTCTCGCTCTGACACTGGCGGATAGACTACAGCAGAAAATATCCTCCTGAGATAAGCAGTACTTTAAAGCCTGATACCTCATCTACCAAATGACATTATGTTCCATAATCACATCACAATCAATATCTCTCTCTCTATGAGAACATCTACTTCCTGACAGGGCGAAACCTTGTTAGTGTATTAACTAAGAGGGGAAGGAGTTATGGTTCAAGTTACCCCGTCTATCTGTCCCTCTGATGAGACTAGAGATCTCAAACGGGCCCTCATTCATTAAAGATGAGCTGACTGTGAAGGAGCTTCAGAAAGTTGCTCAACCCCATGAGAACCGTCCCTCTCAGATGCACAGACTTGAAGGTGAAACATGTTTTGTCATTTGGCAGACGCCAAAAGCAGCTACACTGTCTTTGGCATCACAGAGTGGCTGAGGTGTTTCGAATGTGAGGACATCAGGTATAAAAGGCCGCGCTGTCCGCATGGAGCTGTGCAGCCGCGAAGTTCAGCCATGACCTGCCTGGGCTACAGCAGCAGGAGCGAGGAGACAGCCGGCGGGAGAACAAAGGTGAGCCAGGGCCTGGAGTAAGCGACTCCCAAAATAGAGGCATAGAGAGGCAGAATTGAAAGAGGTCAGTGATGAACACAACAGCACCACTGAAACTAAGACTGCGTCCAGCTTTAATATGAACAATGCTAACACTGAAAATAATGAAAATAATAATAAAAAAAAAAACCTTAAGGCGTTAGTGCTAATAGCGACTAGTAGAACTGGGACTTAAAAAAGGAGTTGGGGTTATTGGATATGGGGTGCTGGTGGGATTTATTTTAATTAATGAGAAAATAAAAAATCTTTAAATATTTAAGCACCCCAAGCGATTCATGCCATGTGCCATTACAAAGTGAAAAGCTGTAAATAATTCTCTTTAACACTGTTAAAGAGTATATAAAACACACACTCTCTCTCTCTCTCTCTCTCTCTCTCACACACACACACACACACACACACACACACACACACACACACACACACAACAGTGCACATAAAACACGCAAGAGTCTAAGTAACTTTGTTAATACAAACACCTACATGAAGTAATATTAGATATCTAGAAAAAAGAAAGAAAAAAAGAAAAGATGGAGAAAGAAAATGAAAGAATGAAAGAAAGAGAAAAAAGGCAAAGGAGAAAGAGAAAGAGGGGTGAATAAAGAGAAAGTAAGAAAGAGAAAGTAAAAGAGAGAGAAGGAAAGAGAAAGTGACCAAAAAAGAAAGTAAAAAGAAAAAGAACTAGAAAATGAAAGTAAGAATAAGAATGTCAACAATATAAATGTATTTAACTATTATAAACATTACACACACACACACACACACACACACACATATATATATATATATATATGTTATGTCTGTACATCATTTGCAGTTAGCAAATTTATTCCACAGTTCAAGACTGTCAGCACATCCCAAAGCAGGAACCTGGCCCGCCCGAGGCTGGAGCTCGCGTCCCCTCAGCATGGCAGATGAACAGCAGCACATCCCTCACCATCTGAACTCTTTACCTGATCGATTCATACCCTCTGACTCGGAATGCCATCTTGTTTCCCAGAGCTGATCTCACTTTTAGCACTGAGTTTACAGAGAGCAGACTGCCTGGAGCGACACCACGCTCACTTCATTCACACTCTGTCAACTACACTCCGAGGTTTGGTTTGATGTGTGCCACCAAACGGCACAAGCAGACAAGGGATTCTCGAGTCGTATTTATCATTAAGGATCGGTAATTAGCTAATTTACAAGTCTGTCATGAGCCGGGTCTGGTGGGGGAACAGTTAGGGGGAAGGTTGATGAACATGGTGTCTATGCAGAAGCGCAACGTCTTTCAGGGAAAATGCGCAGAGGCTTCACGGTTCATTAGTGAAAGGATTGTAGAGTTCCAGCAATAAACAGAAAGCAGTAAAAAAGGGAAACACACGTTGGTCTGTGTGAATTCAATGGTGGCGGCATCTAAAAGCAAACATTTATTTTCAGTGCACTCTGGAATTACTCACACAACTCTTCGTCTACTGCGTGATTTATAGCCGTGGTACTGTTGAATGGACATGTGGCATCTTTGGTGTAAAGAGGTCTGCATTGGTATAAAGGAAAAGCAGGAATCACTAAGAATATTAAACAGTGTCTCTGCTATGAGAAACCGCCGTGCTAACCTAACCATCTGACAGTGGGATGTTTGCTGTAAGCTCCATAATCCTGGGCTTTTCATCAACAAGCTGTCACACAGCAAAGAGCCATAAGGAAGTGACATAAACTACATGAAACACAGCAACAGAGCTCCTCTGATTGGTCAGACTGTGTGTTCTCCAACAAAGTCTTAACAGTTATTTGTACTGTACTGTTTTAACACGCTTGATCTAACAGTACAGTAGCGTTTCTATAGTAAGAACTCACATGCTTACTGTATAACAATAAAATGAATAAAAAGCTAACAGACTATAGGGCAGTTCTACTAATTCAAATGTTAACATTAACAATTATCTGCCATAACTCTCCATCTTCTGTTGGACGCTCTTAAGCTTCTCTTGACTGCACCAATCAGTTATCACGCCTGCTTAGCTTTTAACTTGGCTCCCGCGGTACCAACCACACTCATGATTAATGATAAACCTATAATATCTGATAGGATCATCTGACCTTTCATTTACAATGTGCTGTGGATCTTATCTGCCCAGATCCAGTAAAGCAGCGCTGCACCTACATGCCATGTTCAGCGTTTACTGCTCAGCACCATGATGAATTTCCTCTCCAAACTGTACACAGCTAGAAGAACAGCAGCTATGTACTGTGGAAGCTTATCATGGGGATATGCTACAGAGAAAGCAATGCTACATCACACAAAACCAACAGCAGTCATGCTATGTTGCTTGGCTTTGTCTAATCCCCCAAATCCTGAGACACCACAGAGGGTGGAATTAAAGATATTTTGGTTTCAGAACATTGTATTCCCTGTATTTACTGGGATCCCTCTGGATCCAAAACAAGACAAAGACACTCCATATTCATTACAACTTTTTTAAGCCTTACCAAAGCTGACCATCGTAAACCCTTTACTAAGTATTATAATTCACTTAAACTTCCACCCAAAAATGGGTGGAATTGAGAAGACTACATTCAGAAATGTACAGAGCTTGTCAGAGATTCTTTAGGAGTTGGTGTGATTATTTGGAATTTCAGATCAGAGCAGATCAGAATTCTTTGAACTTTTTTGAAAGTGTGTGCAAAGGACGGATGAAGAGAATGTTAGAGATGGTGCTGCCAGGCAGGAGCAAAAGAGGAAGGCCCAAAATTAGGTTTATGGATGTGATGATGGAGGACATGCAAGAGGTGGGAGTGATGAGGGAAGATGAGGTAGACAGAATTTGATGGAGACAACTGGTCTGAATGGTCCGCCTTGGTGACTCCCAACAGGGAGCAGCCAAAAGAAGAAGAAGAAGAAAATAAAGAAGTGCAACATTGGCGCTAATTCTTTTTTGGGAGTGGGTGGAATTAGTTAGAGACCCCCAGGAGTGGACAGGATTCACTCATATGTGGGCTATGATAGTTAGAGTTTTCTGAGGAAGTGGATCAAGGTAGTGGAATTGGACATGCAGTATTTCCATTGGGAATGGGCAAAAATGGTCAGAATTTGTTCAGGATGGATTGTACTGTTTAACATTCCTTTGAGTGTGGATAAACGCGGTCACAATACACAATACTTAGGAGTAGATGGCCTTGTTAGGAATTCCATTGGAAGTAGATAGGATTGCTCAGAATATTTTTACGATTTGTTCCAAATTCCTTTGGGGTTTGAGAAGTTGGTCAAAATTCTTTTGGGAGTGGGCAGCTTTGGTAGAAATCCCTTGCTCTGCAGGATTGGTTAGAATTTCTTTGAGCAGGGGTTCCATTGGTAGGAATTCCTTTAGGTATAGGTGGTATTGGTCAAAATTTGTTAGGAATGGTCATGATTGGGGAGAATTTGTTTGGTGGACGCCATTGGTAAGAATGTCCTTGGGAAATGAGTGTGATTGGACAGAATTCCTTTGAGGGTGAGTGGCATTGGTAGAAATTCCTCAGTAATGATCAGAATTGGTCAGAACCCTTTAGAGGATGGGCGTCATTGGTAGGAATTAGTTTGGGAGTGTGTAGGATTGACTAGAATTTCTTCGTGAGTAGGTGGATAGGCTCAGAATTTCTTTAGGATCATGTGGGCTTGATCTGAATTCCTTTGGAAGTCATCAGAATTCTTTCAAGAGCAGGCAGGATTGGGATTGGGAAACACCTGTACACACCTCTTTATATATACATTTTTATTTTATTTTTTACAATTTTACATATCTTTAAATGCAAAGCTCAGAGCACCCTCTTCTGGCTGGAAACTCCTCAGCTGATTACCTTGATTAATGTTATAATGTTTCACTTACATGGCTTCTGATTTAACAAACAGGGTTCATGTGTGAGATTTGCAGACAGATAACGTGATGCTATGGCGTGTTGAGGTACCAACATCCAGATGGAGAATCTCCCCCCAGTGCACACACATGCACATTACCCCATCATGTGACAGGTAGGTATACCGAGAAAGAGAGAGAGAGAGATCCAGAGAGAGAGAGAGAGAGAGAGAGAGAGAGAGAGAGAGAAATGTGGTTTGTGTGACAGTCTGTCAGATACCAAGCTCCAGTGGGACATTGTAGACACACAACCCCATATGGAGTCAAGGATGAAGTGCCTCCAGGGAGAAGGGCTTTTTAGATCAGTGTGTGTGTGTGTGTGTGTGTGTGTGTGTGTGTGTGTGTGTGTGTGTGTGTGTGTGTGTGTGTGTGTGTATGTGTGTGTGTGTGTGTGTGTGTGTGTAATCTTACTAACCATCTGCCTAAGACAATAGCATTCACACTTCATTTTGCTTATTAGCTGCCTCATTCACACAACAGAAGGTTATTTTGTCCACACTCTCTCTGTCTCTCTCTCTCCTGGGAAACAATGAACAGTGTTCTACGATTAACCTACTATTAAGAAATTCTCTGGGTTCTTCTTTTGGCTTTGTCGAGGACCCATTATGAGAACCAAAATAAAAAGGCCCTTAAATATTTACCTGCACAGACGTGTGTGGAGAGGGAGGGAGGGGTGGGAGAGAGATGATGCTAAATATTCTAATCAAAAGCTTGTCACGTCCTGTTGTGTAGATGCGGATGAAATTACATCACACTGGTTCTGAGAGAAAGACAACCTTTTATATTGTGGGACATTAACAAAGACAGGAACAGTAAAAAAAATAAACAGATAAAGAAAGAGAAAGAGACAAGAGACAGAAATTTTTCAACCTAGATCAAACAATGTCTCTGCTTGCCTTAATAACAGCCCTAATCCGACGACATGATGATTTCAGCAGCGTCTCCCCAGAGATTTCCTGTCAGTTTCAGTCTACTGACTGGTGCAATTCAGTCTCTGTCTCTTCTTTCTTTTTCACTTATTTCTGTTTCATTTGCCATTTCAGATACTTTCATTCTTGTAATATTGCTGGCTAAAAATGTCCTATTTTTTCCCTTTGCTCTGTCAGGACATGAAGCACAAAAAAGAAAAATCTCAGTGTCTGGACAACAAACTCACCCATTCAGTTGCCCTCTAAGTTCCCATTCATCTACATGCATTCATCTACATTATTCTTCCTAACTACAGTCAGCAAAAAATAAAGTGTAAGTGGGGAAAGCTATGAGGAATAAGGTTTCTCAAAAGGGCTTGCTGCCTCTGACAGGATAGAGAGCTCAGCACATGCTGGAAAAAGCTCAGTGTAAACCCTGTGTTTCAAAGCAAGAAGATCTTCTCAAGTGAGCCCCTTGGTTGGCTTCTGGTATCAACCACTGGGTAAGTTGCGGGAGTCTGGACATGCTAGAAAGATTATCTTTTGACAATGACCACACCTTCCCAGGGGTGTTTGGAGCTTCTCAACATGTTAGAACTGTGAGCCTAAGCAGGAAAAGTTAGGCAATTGATCTAAATACACGTAGGTGACTGATTAATCCAAGCAAAGCCAAGCCCATAAGCTACTGGTACCCAAAATAACACCTTATACTTTGGGTTCTACACTATTCTAGTTGCTAAGTTCTATTTGGACAAATCTGTTTCAGCACCTGGATAACATCTTCAATTTCTTATTGACACCCTTTCTGGACCTTTCTGGGCAGGATCTTAAAACTGACTTCGCCTTCATCAGGAGCCTTTAGAGCACTTGTAAGTGACGGGCTTAAAATATTAAGCTCAGTATTGCACAGGCTAACCTGGTGCTGCCAGGGCCTCTCAGGGCGTGGCTCAACAGGGCCTCTCGGGGTGTGCTGTGGTTTCTGAAACCAGGGAGTTGGCAGCATATCCTTTGGGTGTTGTAGGTTGTATGGTGGGGCCTCTGTGGATGGGACTTGTTTGTCCGATGCATCCCATCTGTGGAAGCCTGTGCATTGTGGGCTGGGGTGCACTGGGCATTCTGGTGCCTTTCTATCATAGCCAGCGGTGATTTTTTTGTGTGATTTGTGCTGCATTGGCTTTTTTGTGGGATCGGACCAAATTGGTTGATCTTTGGTCCCTGTAGGCATGGGTGAGCCTTTGGTGCTCAAGATTCTGTAACCAGTTTAATGGCATTTCAATGATAATCAGTGTCATGTGGTGGTAATGTTAGAGCTAATCGGTAATTGCAAACATTCCAGATTTTAAAAAGGGTGCCAGAACTTTTCCAATACATAAATTACAGAGATGATGAAGTACTGATTAAAATATTTAAATTCATTTTCTGTTTGGATTGGGTTTGATACATTAATCATTTGCACTCTTTTTTTTGTTGTTGTTGTTGTTTACTCTTTCCATATATGCCTAACCCTAACCCTAACCCTAACCCATCCATATTTGGTTCTGTTGGTTCCTGGGCAGAAAGTAACACCACATTTAGCGTTCATTATGGAACCTAAATTGAACTTTCTTTTTATGCCCTAAGAAATTCTCTCTATTCCATGGTGTTGGATCTCCCAGCCTACGCTAAAGAATTACAGAATGTTGAAAGCCGTATTATCGGTCTCTCTCATGACGATGTTCCCTTTTATCACCCATAAAGCCTAGTTCGTCCATTAGGTCTTGTATGGATGAGCGATATGATGGATCTCTCTGCATGGCTGCAGCACTGGGATCAACACACACCCTCACACATACACACACGCTAATGGATCGTACTGAATAGAAAATGATGAAACGATAATGTTCGGGTCGTCCGATCCGGTCTTTTCTGGCAGCATTAAAGTCACTCAAAACACGCAGAGGGAAATAAAGGAACTGTAATCCTCTTTAGAACAAATTGATCCAAATATCCGTATGCTCAAAAGAACTGTTATTTCCTTTGCTAATTGAGTTGTTACTTTCAGAATTCTGATTGGCCAGAAGGTGTCAATTGATTCTTTTATCGCTTGAGCAAATCGTAATCTGTATAAAAAGTAAAGGAGAAGCGTCTCATGGCTGTTCTGACTTGAGCTCGCATTAGTAAATCAAACCCAGTGATTCAGCAGAAACCTTTGTTTTTCACAAAAATAAATGTTGCCAAGCAACCACACACACACATACACACACACACACCCACACACACACACACTGAGCCATAGCGCTTTTAAGTCACGAATGCTCTCCATCCTCGATGGTTAAGCCTCTGTGTGAAAATGCTTCCCCTCTCTCCAGAGCGTTCTCTCGACGCAGCTTGATTTTTTTTACCGCAGAAAAATCAAAGGACTTGAAATGGCAAGTGGTCGTCTTTCTGCCCGGCTGAATGCTAAGTAGTGCTTCAGACATGCTAAAGAGGGGTTTAGCACTGAACTGATGATTGCAAAACATTAAATAAATAAATAAATAAATAAATAAATAAATAACTTGGTTCCACATGAGCTAAAATTCTCAGGCTTAAAATATTTTTGAATAAATGCATAAATAATCTTGCAGTCACAGCTGCGAACTGGCGAAGAAGAAAGTTTATTTTTTTATTATATAATTGTTAAAATTTCCCACTGTAACCCCATGTTTTTCCAGAGACACGTTTGTATTTCTCTCGATTCTCACAAAAAAATAAAAGAACCAAGAACACGCTCCTCATGAGGCTGATTAGTGTCTCGGCTCTTCATACCCCTGTGGAGTTTCCTGTATTGCTACAGTAACAAAAAGAAAAGAAAAGAAGAAAAAAGGACAGACAGACAAAAAACCCCAAAAAGAACAACAAATAAGTGACTTGTGACAAAAAAATGTTGTAATAAAGGACACTGACGAGGACATTTTAATATTAACAGAGCATGAGAGGGTTGGAGACAGGTGCAAAGTTCATCTGCAGCAAAGCAAAATGAACAGATGTCCTAGTTGAAATATTAAAAATACAAAGATGGTCCATATCTCTCCTACTGAACATTGAACAAAAAATCTGAATAAATATCTCTTGTACTGTATGTTTTTCATATTCTACAATTCAGGTCAAACGACTACTTGAAATTGTACCTGAAATTTCTGGTGAGTGAAGGCAGAAAATATATTGCAATTTAATTCAATTCAGTTCAATTTTATTTCTATAGCGCTTTTAACATTGGTCATTGTCTCAAAGCAGCTGCACAAAAATGAAAAGAAAATTTGTGGAAGCGTGTATGTGTGAGAAAAATGTGTCTAGATAATGAGATTGTCAAGGGTGACGGCGACAGTGGCAAGGAAAAACTCCCTGAGATGGCAATAGGAAGAAACCTTGAGAGGAAACAGACCCAAGAGGGAACCCATCCTCATTTGGGTGATAACAGATAACAGAAATTATATAACATCATGTGTTTTATGCAGCTGAAATTTCGATATAACAGACGTTATTTAAATTAACATGAAGTGCAGTTCAGCACAGGGATGAGTCAGCAGGTGCAGAGGGCAGAGGGGGGTCGGGATCACTGGGAGCTCTGGAGCAGCATGTGTAGCTCCAACCATCATAAAGCAGAATCCAGCTGGAGCAGGTCCTTCTCTGGATGCCTCAGGATCCTCGCAGGATTGGCCTCTGTCTACTGAAGCTGGCAAAATCTCCAGATGCCTGGGGTATGAGGTAATGGGATGAATTATGTGTATTCCAGATTAAATAGATGCGTCTTGAACCTAATTTTAAACTGGGAAACTGTGTCTGAGCCCCGAACATTGTCTGGAAGGCTTTTCCAAAGTTTTGGAGCTAAATATTAAACTGCCCTACCCCCTTTTGTAGATTTTGATATTCTGGGAACTACCAGAAGTCCGGAGTTTTGTGATCTTAAGGAGCGTGGTGGCTTGTAACGTATCAGAAGACTGGCCAGATATGTGGGTGCTAAACCATTTAGAGCCTTCTATGTAAGTAATGCTATTTTGTAATTAATTCTAAACTGAACAGGTAGCCAGTGCAGGGATGATAATATTGGGGTTATATGATCATATTTTCTTGATCTAGTGAGAACCCTGGGGCTGCTGTAGTTTGTTTATTGAAGATGCAGAACCACCACCTAGTACTGCATTACAATAGTCCAGTCTGGATGTCATGAATGCATGAACTAGCTTTTCTGCATCAGATACAGATAAAATGTTCCAAAGCTTGGCAATATTTTTAAGGTTAAAAAAGGCTGTTTTTGTGATATTGGAAATATGATTTTCAAAGGATAGGTTACTGTCTAATATTATGCCTAGGTCTTTCACTGTCGAGCTGGTGGTAATAGTACATCCTTCTAAACGCAAGCTGAATTTTGAAAGCAGTTGTGTACTAGTTGTTGGGCCAATAAATAAAATCTCTGTCTTATCTGAATTTTGTAAAAGAAAATTATCGGTCATCCAATCTTTTATATCTCTTCACACTCAGTTCCCTTTCAAAAGCTACACTCGATGCTGCGTGAAAACGCTATGGGAACATCTCTTTGTTCAACCAGTTGTGGAGCATGTGTGTAATAAACACGCCAAATTTTGGCTTATATAACCTCGGTCAGGTGACATCATCTGATGAGGTGTACCTGCGGGTTATAAATAGGAGTGAACCGGAAACTTTGTCAGATCTTTTTATCTTCAAGGACCGCATTGTGTTTGTGTATGTGTGTGCAAGGGAGTAATCAAATAAAAGGAAAAAGAGTTAGATATTAAGTCCCAATTAAGGTGCTTCTTTAAAGAGAAACCGCAAGCCGTGGTGCATTCGTGCCGATCTGGAAGAAGTGCATGAGACGGAATTCCACCTTTCTCTCGCGCTCTCGCCGGATCAGGAAGTTTTAGCATCCGCTTCTCAAGCACGCTCCGGCGCTTCTTTTGAAGGGGCGGAAGAGATCTCCTCTCTTGCTTCCATGGAGATAGCCACCTCAGAACGCTCCTCTAGTGATGACAGAGTGTATGAGGAATTACCCGAAGTAGTAACACGTGCGGTCGAACGGTTGCATATCGACTGGCCGCAGAAGCGAGATTCCCCAAGCGCTTAAAAGCACCTAACACCCCTCCCCATCCAGCCTCAGTGTCAAAACTTGTGCCCCTTTCAGAGAGGCTGGCAGAGGGGAACTTACTGCCAGGTATTTCTCCGTAGGTACAAAGCACTTTAGAGAGAGGCTACAGGATTAATTTTGCACATCGTCCTAGGCGTTTCAATGGCAATTAACGACTTTACTGGAGAAATGGGCCATAGAACATGTTCCCGTGCCAGACAGTGACCCAGGTTACAAAGTCAGTATTTCCTGATTTCCAAGAGAGATGGGGGGTTGCGTCCAATTTTACATCTTTGTGGGCTGAACATCAAAATTTTGACAGCCAAAATCATTGTTTCTCAAATCCAACCAGAGGATTGGTTTGTGAAAATCGACCTGAAGGACACATATTTTCATATAGAAATATTGCCACAACACAGGAAGTTCCTGAGATTCGCTTTAGGCAGCGAACCTTACCAGTATCGGGTCCTTCCATTTGGCCTAGCCCAGTCACCCCACACATATATAAAATGCACAAATGCAGCTCTGGCTTCTGTATTCTCGGGCATCTGTATTCTGAATTATATAGATGACTGGCTGATCCTGGCTCAGTCTTAGCAGCTAGCGCTTCAACATCGAGATGTTGTCCTAGCTCACCTCCATTCTTTAGGATTGAGACTCAACGGCGGGAGAAGGATTCTATTTCCTGCTCAGAGGACAATGTATTTGGGTGTTGTATGGAATTCGATCGCAATGCAGGCACAGCTGTCTCCTGCACATGTCGAATCCATTCTAAATATCCTAAAGGAAATCAGGCTAGGCCAGAAGGTGATTGTTCATTACTTTCAGAGTGCAGCTGCATCCACGGTGATACCCTTAGGCCTTCTGTACAAGAGATCGTTTCAGTTTTTGCTAAGCACGAGGGGATTTTATCCAAGGGCCAACCCCCAGAGGCAAATAAGTATTACGCGCCAGGGGCTTTGTAGCCTTTCTATGTGGTTCAGAAACTGGTTTTTGACACTGGGTCCCACTCTAGGTCCGTGTTGTCATTGCAAATTGCTAATGACAGACGTTCCCTCATGGGCTGGGGTGTGGCCGTCCAGCCCAAGGGATCTGGAGAGGTGGATCTTCTTGCGTGGCACATCAATTACCTCAAAATGATGACTCTATTTCTGGCCCTGAAATCCTCCCTCCAGCAGTTGAGAGGCTACTATGTCCTAGTGCGAGTGGACAACACTATGGTAGTCTCGTAAATAAATCGCCTGGGTGGACTGTGCTCACGCTGCTGTGGGAAAGCACCCTTTAGTTGCCCATTTTTATTTGTGAAGGCCGCGATGGTCCCTTCATGGGACTTAGCTATTGTGCTTGAAGGTCTGATTGACACCCCTTGCGAACCACTAGAGTCAGCGCCTGTCAGGCTTCTGACTCTAAGATGGTTTTTCTTATGGTCATTACTTCTCTGAAGAGAACTGGAGATCTGCAGGCTTTGTCAGTCTCCCCATCCTGACTAAACTTTGCCCCTGAGCTAGTAAAGCTATTTTGCATCCTCAGCCAAACTATCTTCCGAAAGTTCTATTCTCAACCATGCACACAGTTGTTATCGATGCCTTTTGTCCTCCGCCTTTTACAGCTCCGGAGCAGGAAAGACTTCACTAACTGTGTCCAGTACGTGCTCTTCAGATTTATGTCCACCACACTAGCTAGTGGCGTAAGTCAGAGCAGCTTTTCAAAGTTATGTCTGAGACCTCTTTGGCTATTGTGCGCACACGCAACAAAACCTGGGGGTCCAGACACTTGCAGTGTGGCGGCATTGGTATTCTCGTTCCCATAGTGTTTTCACACAGCATCAAGTGTAGCTTTTGAAAGGGAATGTCTCGGGTTACTTTGTTGTAACCCTGCTCCCTGAAAAAGCGGGAACGAGATACTGCGTTCCAATGCAGCACTGCTGGCGTGGCTGGACGTCCTTTCAGACAAAAAATTGACCCGAGGATGTTTTCGGTTCACTCCTAATTATAACCCGCAGGGGTACCTCATCAGATGATGTCACCTGACCGAGGTTATATAAGCCAAAATTTGGCATGTTTGATACACACATGCTTCACAACAGGTTGAACAAAGAAATGTATTCATAGCATTTTCACACAGTATCTCATTTTCAGGTAACAGGATTACAACAAAGTAACCCAAGACATTAGTCTAGACAACTTGGGTATTTTGTCTGGTTTTATAACTGGGTATCATCAGCATAACAATGGAAACTAATCCCAGGTCTTCTAATGATGTTACCTAAGGGAAGCATGTATATTGAGAACAGTAGAGGTCCTAAAACTGATCCTTGTGGGACCCCATATTTCACTGGCATTACACCGCAGTTCTCCATTTAGATCTACAAAATGGTATCAATCAGATAGATAGGATCTAAACCATTTTAATGCCTGTCCATGAATACCTATGTGGCTTTGTAAGCTATCTATGAGAATATTATGATCTATAGTGTCGAATGCAGCACTAAGATCAAGTAAGATGAGTATTGAGATGCAGCCTTGGTCCGAAGCTAAAAACAAGTCATTTGCAATTTTAACTAGTGCAGTTTCTGTACTATGATGGGGTCTGAAACCCGATTGAAATAGTTTAAGGATATTGTTTTTCTGCAAGAATGTGCATATTTGAGCTGATACTACCTTTTCTAATATTTTTGACATAAACGAAAGGTTTGAAATCGGTCTGTAATTTGTTATTTCATTCGGGTCTAAATTAGATTTTTTTAAGAAGAGGCTTAATAACTGCCAACTTAAAAGATTTAGGGACATAACCTAGATATAATGTTCAGAAGTGGCTCTCCATACATATATCACTTCTTTTAGAAATCTGGTTGGGATTGGATCTAACAAGCATGTTGTTGATTTAGCCGAGGTGATAAGTTTATACAGGTCTTCCTGTCCTATGCCTGTAGAGTCATGCCGTTTGTCATTTCATTTAGATCGTCTGCATTTAGGGGTCTAATAAGAAATTGGGACAGATCCGGCAGATTACTTTAGTAGTCGGATTAATATTTCTACCAAATTGATAACTTGGGGAGACACAGCTAATCTGTTCTACAAGTAGAGTATATGAGGTGATGATCTGTGATATCATCACTTTGAGGTAGAATGTCTAGATTAGAGACATCTATACCATGGGATATAATTAAAACTAGCATATCATTAAAGGGGTAAGCTGGTCTATTTATATTTTGTTTAACCCCAAAGGAATTTAGCAAATCCATAAATGCAAGTGCTAAAGTGTCATTAGCATCGTCTTCATAAATGTTAATGTTAATAAAAGTCTCCTACTATCAACACTTTGTCAGAGTTAATCAATAGGTCTGACAGCAGATGTCCAAACTCTTTCTGTATATATAGGTGTATAAAATCAAGCACAAACACCTAGGCATGAAGACTGCTTCTACAAAGATTTGTGAAAGAATGAGTCACTCTCAGGAGCTCAGTGAATTCCAGTGTGGTACCGTGATAGGATGCCACCTGTCCAGATAGTCTAAATATTTCACAGTCAACTGTTAATAACAAAGTGGAAGCCATTGGGAACGACAGTAACTCATCCACGAAGTGTTAGCCCATGTAAAAATCAAAGAGCTGTTCCTGCAGAGTCAATAGCTACAGACCTCCAACTTCATGTGGCTTCAGATTAGCTCAAGAACAGCACATAAAGAGCTTTATGGCCAAAAATCATAGGGTCTCCATGGCTGAGCAGCTGCATCCAAGCGTTACATCACCAAGTGCAATGCAAAGCATCGGATGCAGTGGGGTAAAGCACGCCACAACTGGACTCTCGAGCAGTGAAGTTGTGTTTTCTGAAGTGAGTGATGAAGTGTTTTCTGTCCGGCAATCCGATGGACGAGTCTGGGTTTGGCGGTGCCAGGAGAATGAAACTTGTCTAACTGTATTTTGCCAAGTGTAAACTGTGCCTTTGGTGGAGGCAGGATTGTGATGTGGGGTTGTTTTTTAGGAGTTGGGCTCGGCCCCGTAGTTCCAGTGAAAGGAACTCTTAATGCTTCAGCACACCAATAAATTTTGGATGATTTCATGCTCACAACATTGTGGTTACAGTTTGGTGATGTCCCCTTCCTGTTCCAACATGACTGCGCACCAATGCACAAAGCAAGGTCCATAAAGACAAGGTTTGATGTGGACGAACTTGAATGGCCTGCACCTCAACCCGATAGAACACCTTTGGGATTAATTAAAGTGGAGACTGCGAGGCAGGCCTTCTCATCCAACACTAGTGTCTGACCTCACAAAAGTGCTCATGGAACAACAACTGTCAAAAATTCCCATAAACTCACTCCTAAACCTTGTGGAAAGCCTTCACAGAAGAGTTGAAGATGTCAGAGCTGCAAAGGGTGGGCTGATTACTTTTGGCAATATAGTGTACATACACATATGTGTGATTTCTCAATAGACTGAAAGATTTATTTATATTGTTTATGGCAATAGCCTACACTCAAGGTCTTAACCAGGCACATGCTGTACCTTATCTGAAAATTCCAGGTAATTATTTCACACGGAACAGAAGGAAAAAGAAACAACCATTTGTTATTCTAATTTCTTTTTTAGCAGGACAATGTATCATTACTACAATCACACATGCTAGCTAGAAAAGCTCCAAATAACAATAACAAACAGCAGTCGGTAAGTCACCATGTACTTACAAGGTAATTTTTGTACAGTATATAATATAAAGAAATTGAACACTTACTGAACATCTATCACATCTACTGTATCACCTACTTAGTTCTATAAATATAAAATAATGAAATGTGGGAAAATTCACCAGGATCGTTGGCTTTGGCAGTTTTGAATCATAAATATTTAAAACCTTGTAGCCAAAACTTTATCTGTGACTTTCTGCTCGTATTCATTAGCACCTAATAAATCCATCTTCTTCCTTCATATTCATTTTGACAAAATAAAATATTGCAACAGGAAATTGAGTTAGCACAAAAAAGTCATAATAATAAAAATAAAAATAAAATTCCATTTTGAGGCAAATGCATGTCTGTCCTAGACTCTGAATTCATCTTTAAATGTGTATAGATGGCGCAGGTGCGTTTTTTGAACCGCAAGGCATCACTATTGATGCACACATCTGTTAGGCATGTCATCCAGCCCTGCTGCTGTAATGCATTTCAATCAAGCAGAAAGCCATTTCATTTCCTTTCAGCTGTATTTCTTCTAATAGAGAGTCCCGTAGTTTTCCACGGATCCCAGGAACAGTTCCGAATATAAATGTCAGAATGATCAGCGCCACATACGTATACATCCTGTCTTTCTTGAAGGCTAACACAAATCTGGACAGTTTCAGTCTCAAACATCATTCATTTATTCATCATACATTCTTTGACAGTTAATTTGATAACATAGATCCTTGCACAAGATTATCTTTGAAGATAAACATCTAGGCTAGGTTTAAAGAGTAATCTGATTAATGTTTTCGTAGCATTTAAAGACTTTTTTTTTTTTTTTTTTGCTGTTTTTTAATAAATATATCAGGCTCAGGATTTTTTTCAGCACAAAATAGGCTGGAAGTGCTGGAGCTTATCGCAGGAGACGAGGCGGGGTACACCCTGGACGGGGTGCCAGTCTAACACAGGGCACACACATACACACAATCACTCACACAATACCGGCAGTTTGGGAATGCCAATTAGCCTAATCTGCATGTCTTTGGACTGTGGGATCAAACTAGAGTACCTGGAGGAGACCCACCAAGCAAAGGGAGAACATGCACCTACATTACACGGACACAGACCCTGAGGCAGGAATTGCCTTTTACTTTTATCTTTTCGTTAGTTAAATGGTAACAGTGCTTGTGCTGCTGCTTATACATTGAAGGCCTGGACATTGTGAGCTCACGTGTAGGCTAACAGAGATGCTGATCTGAGAGCTCCATCGATCTCCATCGGTCTTTAATCTATTTCTCTATCTAAATTATATGAGTAACATCTGTGCACAAGCATTTATGTAGTCTAGCTAAACTGGTTTTTGAAAACAGATGCTAAATAGACATGCAAATTAAGACAGGTTTGACTCCACCTACTTTTGTTCTAATAGGATTTAGAAATCCTGTAACAGTACCTAGCCATTTGTGTACTGTACATGTGGACAATACTCAAGTGGTTATTAGGCCGAATAAGCACCAGCACTGTGCAAAAGAAAAGAAAATAATTCGGGTGTGTTCAGTCGAGGCAGCAGGTCAGGATCACTGGTTCACTCTTTCTTAGGAATCTCATATGGATCCAAAACATCTACAAGCTCCATCGTTTCCAAATTCTCCATGCTCCAATCTTCTCCGATTTCTTTTGACAGTTTGTCAGGGTGAAGCCTGTTCTCTTTCTCACATCTTCCTTATATTTTAGCATCGGTTTCAATCAAATTTCTCATGACTTCTTCTTTACTACATCGTAACCACCAAAATGGTGCCTCACAAAACCCGCCCCACATTACATTACATTCCTGAGCCCTACTGTTTGAATGCAATGACTGGCAGAAAAAAAAAAAAAAAAAGAAACACCATCTTGGACAGGAATTAGTATAACATCAGAAGAGCAAGTTACTGTTGAAGCAATTCTGTCTTTTTCAGGGTTTTTGGTTTGACAAATGGAAAAAGTAGATCGGATAAAGATTTGTCTTAAAACGACTCCAGCGTGTTAAAATTCGAAAAAAAGTGAAAATATGAACTAATGCCAGTAAAAATATTCAGTTTAGCTTTTCTAATTAATATCTATTGGTGCAGGTGTTTGTGTACATTGAGCAAGTAGCTTAATTTAAAGTAGATTATTAAATCCGCCACATAACTGTCCCTAACATCGCTTTTTACTCTACATTCTACATTTTTATGGTGCAGGTTAAACTTCAGGCAGATATCCAAGTACTGCAGAAGTTACAGTAAATTCTTTTCTGCCAGTTTTGTGATCCTGTGACAAAATCGGCTTGATGGCCAGACAGACAGATTTAGAGCATAGACGAGGGACTGAGATGTTCAGTACAACTTACTCACCCGAGACAAAGATATAAAATAGGGATCTGAGTGATCCGGTGAATTCAAGGTTAACTCATCTCAGCTCTGATTTACAAACGTAGAACTGAGGCAAGTGTAATGCAGATGGCATATACCGGGTTATAACTGGGTGATCCACACCTCCATGCTATGCTTCTTTAACTTCCTAGTGCACTGCGCCCTGATTACGCCAGGGTATGGTGCTGGAGACTTCTGACTTTTAATTAATTAAAACGTACCTTTGCATAAACAGCTCATTATATTATACATAAGTGCGTTTTGTGGGAACTGTAAGGGAAGCCCATTTTCATTTAATTATTCAGGTGTTTGTTGTGAGACAAAAACTCATTTCATACTTCATTTGACTTATAAATGAACAAATAATCTCTGTAATGAGAGGACAGGAAAAGAAAATGCACTATATCACCGGGTTCGCTCAGTCATTTCAGATAAGTGTGTGAAAAGAATCAGTCTGAATAACAATTCGTGTGTGTGGGGGGGGAGAACCTGGAGGTGAAAGCTATTGTGTAGCTTAATTTTTGATGTTTTGTGTGTGTGTGTGTGTGTGTGTATGTGTGTGTGTGTGTGTGTGTGTGTGTGTGTGTGCGTGCTTGCGTTCCCTGCTTGCGTTCCCTGCTACAGGATAACACTATATGTGTGAATTGATAGCAGAGTCTATTTATTTATGCTACCCTAAAATACCACGTTATTATTACATAGGGGCTTATATTATAGGAGCAGTGGTGGCTTAAATGGTTAAGACTATGGATGACTGATTGGAAGGTTGGGGGTTCAAGTCCCAGCACCCTTGAGCGAGGCTGTTAACTCTATTTGCTCCAGGATTCTGCACTCTGACCCCAGCTTCCTAATTGGGAAACGTTAAAAAGATCATTTCACTGTGCTGGACATTCATGGACATTATTCATGGACAGCTAGGTTTTCCTTTATTTCATATTTTAGTTTATCCTCTATAGCTATATTTTCCTCAGTTAAAAGGTTTGCTATATTTTATTTCTTATTTTATTCCATATTTATTTCCTATTGATGATCCTTTTTAAGGTCAATAGCGGTCCTACATATCGTACTGTGTATGATTGTGTATGTGACAAATAAAATTTTAATTTGATACATATGACAAATAATTGAATCATAATCTTAATAGAGAATTAAGGGTAGAATATTCTGATAGATAAACACCCCATAAAATAATGCTTCCAGTACATGATGCATAGAATAAATGAAACAATTCCCAGGCTTGTTGGTTTTTGTGAGTGCAGAACCATTAAGGAGCAAAAAAAAAAAAAAAAGATAGGTAGCGTGTTTTGGCAGAACAAGGGTCAAAAATGAACATCTGGAATCTACTGTCTGCTATGCTATTCATGATGATGGCAGCAGTGCTGTGTCTAACTGTGCATCCATTTAGTTACTATTTGCATGAATTAGAACATTACGTGCTGCTTTATTGAAGATAATTTCATTTTTGGAAACTATTTCATCTGGGAAATGAGCTCAGCACCAAACCTATATTGAGCTCTTATTTATATATTTATATACTTTATTTATTTATTTATTTATTTATTTATTTAGTGCATTCCTTTATACAATTTTTGCTTCCTAGGTATGACACAGCTTCCTTTAGCTGCTCAGCTGCTTCTGACCCTCCACGGATTATTCTTTTAAAAGAAGTACAGAATTTGAGAAAAATTGTAGTTGAACGTCTCAACTAAAGGTCAATCATGGCTCTACAGTAATGCATCTCAAGTACTGTATTCCTCAAACGTTTATCATTTTAACTTACAGTATGAGTGCATGAAGCTCTGGAGAGGCTTTACAAAAGAGAATTGTGATGAAAACTTTGCATCCGTACTAAAACATCTTTCTACCTTGATGTTATCCAAGCACTAGTGAAACCAAATTCAAATTCAAGTTTTATTTGTCACATACACAGTCATACACGGTACGATATGCAGTGAAATGCTTAGACGACTGCCCTGACCTTAAAATAAAGACTATTAATAGGAAATAAATATGAAAAACAAAGTAGAAAGTAAATTTGACTAAGAAAGAATAAAATATCTGTACAATACAAAATATACAATATAAGAAAAATAAGAAAAACCTAGCTGTACAATATAGAAAATATAGAATTATGGAAATTTTGTGTGGGAATGAAGTGGAATCTAAATAGATAGAAACCCTGGGATTTGGGAAGTGCATTAGTGTAGAAAGGATTATGTAGGGAAATCAAAAGTCCCACTTTGACTTAAACACCCCTTGTTCACTGGAAACTTCCATTTCACCCAAATCACTTTCATCTAACTTTGAATTTTAGACAGAGAGAAGGTGTGTATGTGTGTGAGAGAGTGAAAGAGAGAGAGAGAATTAATAGATGAGTGTGTAAAGATTCCCCTGAGTTTAAAATCCATAGCAGTCATTCTGTATCTCTTCCTTATTTAATGTGTCCTGCGTATCGCAGTCTACAGCACCACTCCATCACTCAGTCATATTATACGACACTTTCATAATGTTAACCATCAGATATGATCATTTCCTCTTTGCAGATCAACCGATAACTCGGGACTCAGGATGGATGAAGGACGTGATTTTGACCTTACAGAGAAAAAAAAAAAAAAATATATATATATATATATATATATATATATATATATATATATATATATATATATATATATATATATATATATCTTATTTCAAAGTGAATACTTGAATGAAGTTATGTGTGTATATAAACATATATAAAGGTTTAACAAGGTGTCCCACATGGTTCTGTTTTAGGCCCTATTTTATCTTTTAGCACATTGCTTCTTTTCTTCTTAGTTAGCTTTCTGTTCATCATAAACAATACAAAATTTCTGCTTACCATTACAGCTAGATTCACAAGCAAGGTTACCAAACCTGGAAGTCAGTTTTAAAACATAAAAACTCACATAATTTTATTAAATATTTAAAGGCATAAGTACAGAATATGGCGTACCTCCTTTTTAAGAGCCACTAACATTTATCTTCTTTAACAAAACTGAGCAGTTGAGGTTTAAGAGCTTTCCTTAAGAGCCAAACAGTGGCAGTCTGGGAATAAAATTCACAGCCTTCTGAATGACAGTCAAATTTCTTAACCATTGAGCTACCATTTTTATTATACAGTATTTCCCTAAACGAAACATCTCTAGCATAATTCACAGTTCACATAATAGATGTCTCAGAATGGTGTACCACAATTTAAGGCTCACTATTATTTTCCATTTCTTCACTACCACTCATTGCTTCACTATATGACCAAAGTTGTATGCAACTCTGGCATGATATCTTCCCTGAATAATTAGTGTTTTCTACAGGTCATCCAGTTTTCTCCTACAGTCCAAAGACATGCAGTAAAGTCTAACTGGTGTTTCTAAGCTGCCTGCCGTGTATGAATGGGTGTGTGAGTGTGAGTGTGTGTGCCTGTGTCCCGTGATGGGTTGGCAAACCATCCAGTGTGTAGTATGCCTTGTGCCATTGCAGCCCTGGTATAGGCTCTCAGTGACCCTTCAGAGGACAAGAATTATGGGAACTGAATGTTAAAGCCTGAATGTTTAATAGCTGAAAATCTTCAGTGTACAGTATGTAAGGTACTTAAACAGAAATACTTATGTTAGCTACTAATCCAGCGTAGCTACTTGACAGCCATTCTGTGAAATCGAAAGCTACAGGTAATGACATACAGTAACATGACCCTAAAAGCTGGGTTAATTAGCTTAGTCGAGACAAGTCATACTTCCAATCAGATAAGAAAGAAAAATATGATAGTCCTGATTATCAAATATCAGTAAATTTCTAGAATTTACATGCTTCATTAAAAGTAATAACTGTTTTAGACTACAAGTCAGCAGAATAGCCATGAAAGGTTCATTAGTGTGACTCGGCACAAATTCTTCCTTTAAACGTAACAATGTATAATTATTATTAGAAAGCAAAGCCACATCTGGCTTCTCGCTAATGAACTAATCAACATCACACTCAGGTAAATTTACTATAAAGAGAAGAACAAGAATCAGACGCCTAATTATTCTCCGAAATATTTATTCAAAAAACACACACACACACACACACACACACACACACACACACACACACACACACACACACACACACACACCTGTGGACACGTTCACGCTATTTATTTTGATTAGCATTTGAAGGTCATCGACTTACTTAAACACACCTAAACAGAGGATCAGAAATGTCTGGAAACACACACAAAAGCACACTCGCCCGGGGCCAGGAGTTAATTACGGAGTAGAAACTCTCCAGAGACGACTCTAATAACTACGAACAGGTCGGGAAATAAAGCAGACCAGATGATGTGTGTTTATAATTTATACGCAGGATCTTAGTGGGCAGCGGGCCATGATGCTAATTACCATTTCAGAGAACAGTTCATAACGGGCATAGAGAGATAACGTAGCATGTTTGCTGATCTGATGCAACACGGTGCGAAGAAGAAAAGGTTATTACAATGAAGCACAATGCGTCCAACATCACGGCTCATGAGCAGGACCAATGTTTATCAAAAGACAATACGTCAGGCTCTCTCGAATGTTATAGCTGCTAGAGAAGCTACTGTTTTTCTCCTCTCCCATGGAAATAATAAGGCAAAAAATTACTAGCATTGTTACAAAGAAACCACAAAGCGTAAACTCTGTCTTATTGGAAAAAAGAATGTTACAAATGTAACAGCATTATTTCTTAATGTTACAAAGTGCTAAAACTGCAGACTCCTTCCAAAAACCAGAACATTACAACAGAATGGGATGTCATTTAAACTAGAAAGGGGTTTATATATATACACTGTACATACACACACAATATATACACTTTTTTTTAGTGAGATTCTATTTGTAATATATATATATATATATATATATATATATATATATATATATATATATATATATATTTTTTTTTTTTTTTTTTTTTTTTTTTTTTTTTTGGGTCTATGATATATACCAGTGGTGCCATTTTGCCTTTGTGTGCAGCACCGCCTCCTAAACAAACGCCCGTGCCCAAATGTCCATTCCAACCAATTTAGCTTATCTTATTCTTCCATATACACAAACAAAAATAAGGAAACAACAAGAGGAAACACTCCGCGAGAGCATGAAGGAGCGCAGATCCCATTTACGAGCATCTCAGCCTGAACTTGCGGTGTCCAGCTGGCAGCTCATCCTTCGACTGACTGCTTTCATCATTAGTTTAATGTGCTGGTGCAGGCCAGTGGAGACCTGCAGGATTTGCACAGGCACTTCAGAGCCTTTTCAGCAGACACAGCAGATATGTACAGATATGTGTCTACACTACATCCGACTCCATAGTGCACAGGGCAGAGCAGGCAGACGGGATTTATGTAACAACCTCAGCAGCCTCATTTCCCCTCATGTCTGTTCCAACAGCTCTGCATTCACCATCTCCAGTATACTAATCACCGGCCTGATCATCTGCCATCATCTGCACCTGTTTCTCACTGGTTCATGCCTTAAGTTATGTAAAAAGCTGTGTGGCTTAACAAATAATAATAATAATAATAATAATAATAATAATAATAATAATAATAATAATGTTCCTCTCAAACTGCTCAGGAACTGAACTGAAAAAGAAAGATAAAAAGAAAGTCCTGGAACTACTCCTCAAGACTTCATTAAAAATACAAGAAGCCTGGCTCTTTTGAAGCAAAATGAGGGTGTATTAAGACTTTTGCACAGAACTGGAAGAATCCAGATAATTTCACTTATGGAAATCTTCTAGCTATTATCATCCTGGAGCATGGATTCTATAGATGATTTGGTGGAGTAGTGTTTTCTACGATTCTGTTTCTATCCCCACATTGTAAACCGGAATGGGTTCCTGCCTTTAAAGATGTAGGAGGATCTCCATCTCATGACGCCTAAGAATTCAGTTCATGTGTAAGCTTGTAGCTTACAGTAGCTCAAGACCAGGATCAAGTCTATGATGAGAACTTTGAACGGTTGAACGCCCTTAACATTTTACAAGCATTCCGCTTCATATACTGTGTATGACGGGGGTATGTGATGAATAAAATTTGAATTTGAGAACTAGTCACGACATGTTGATTTTAATCTTGCATTTCTACATTAAAAAAAAAAAATCTCCCTGGTATCTACTTTTCAAATCAAAAGTTTCAAGGAGAAGAGAAGAGGCTAAACAAAGGTTATCCCCGTGCTCATTCAGCCGAGAGCATGAAATCTCTTTCAGTCGAAGAGCAGAAGCTCACTGTGATCCAGGCCGATGATTTCCATCAGCTCGCGGCTCTGTCCTCGGACTCTCAAAGTGCTTCCCGTCCCCTCCAGCTGATCTCAGCTTTGGCACTGAAGCTGACTGAGGTGTTTCAGGTCGGCATTTCATTTCTAAAAGCAGGCTGCTTATGACGACGTCTAGGACAGCACTATAAGAGGGCAGATTTACCATTATTTAGGTATTTTAGTGCAAATATTAGGGTTATGATTTTTTTTCACTGGCTGGGAAAGTTTCTAGCTGTCATAGTCGGGTTACACACATTATTAAACTGCTTTCCTTGTATTTCTATGAAGATTATTAGAATCACTTTCTCCTGGGGAAATTGTTGCAGTGATGTGAATCGTCATATAAGAAAATAAATAAATTTTGTTGTTTTAAGGTTGTACTTGCAACGTTGTGTTTGCGTTATCGCAATGTCATTAAAAAAAAAAACCATTCATAACTTTTAAAACTGTCATTTCACCATCATTACAACTTTATTAAAACACTCATCTAACATTCTCCTGGATAGATACAGTATGTCCAAGACTGCTTAGCCATTGACCAACTGGTTACCCAATTAGCTCTTAGCACAGCATGTACTATGACGTTTTATATTACATTTAATAGTTTTCTGAGTGTACTTACGGCTTAAAGTAATTTTCAGATGTATTTATGTGTTTAAATTTGTTCCTAAGCTCAAGAAACTAAACCAACACAATCACATACAATTTAAGATTTTTGAAATGATATGAAATGTCCCTTTTTGCCCGGAAGGATGTCTTCAAAACCAGGTCATTGCTGCAATTTTTTTAAAGACCAAATGAAAGACTCTGTGAGTCTCAGTTTATCTCCGGTAATCCCGTTAGTGTACAGCGCACAGGATGCCGATGTGCTTCTTTACATTAATTTCACAAAGTAAATAAAGTTTTGAAAATTATCAAACATCTGAGGTTCTCATCTTCCAGAGATCAATATCTTAAAATTACAGCATGGCAAAATAACCCTGTATGATGGAATGATAAAACTGATATATATTTCTAGAATTTTAGTTTCTACCAAAGACAAATTCAGAGGCAGCCAGTGTGCATGTGTTTACTCCGCTAACGGCCGAAAGCACTCAGGGCAGGAATAAAGTGCTCACTCGTAACCAGTCGCCACCATATACCTATTATTAAACCGGCAGGTCATGAGGTTTGATGCATTTATAAACAAGATAATATATATATATGTATCTTTAGAAAGGAAATGCATTTTTTTAAGATTCACAAAGCACTATCTAAAAGCATGACCTAATAAAATAAGCCGTGTGAGAGTTACCCAATGCTCCTTGAGTAGAAATGATGTCTAAGACTACTTAACAACTCGTTAACCCATCAGCTCATAGCACTCACTGTCCTCATGGAGATGGAGAAAAAGAGAAAGTGATGCAGGATTTTATAAATTCTAGGTAAAGCACAGAGGAAGGAATATTACACACATTACCTCTGACATGAGAGGAATAAAGACTGATATTCAAATGAGATTAAAAAAGAAAAGAGACGCCTCGTATGAGCTCAGACTGGATTTCTTTTTGTATGTGTCTGTGTGTGTGTGTGTGTGTGTGTGTGTGTGTGTGTGTGTGTGTGTGTGTGTGTGTGTGTGTGTGTGTATAATTAGTTGCACTATGTTGTGTGTGTAGTTAGTTGTACTATGCTGTGTGTGGTGTGTGTGTGTAGTTACAGTAGTTATATTAAGTGTGCATAGTTAATTGTGTTATGTTGTGTGGGTATAGGTAGTTGTATTATGATGTGTGTGCATGTGTGTAGTTATTTGTATTACACTGACAAAAGTGAAACTACTGTGTCATTGATACAAAGTTTGTTTCTACATTGATTTCTTAAACGAAACTGTTATATTTACTTTGCTTAAAATCAAATATAGTAGCCCCTGGTTAAACTTAAATGCAATCCGTTCACTCGAAGGTCATTTCTACTTCAAACCAAAAGTTTGCTGTGTCACATGACCTCATGATGTAGTATCATCACTGACTGAATCACGTTCAGCTGGCGGCCATAATTAGGCGGCCAGGTAAGAAAGCAAACTCATGTCATTTCTATGTTGAATGTATCTCTTCCCTGAGCAAATGTGTGATTCATGTCAGGAACAACTACATAGTAGAGTTTTGCGTCCGTGTTCGCTAGCTACCTATTGAGATCTATGTCCGTGTTTGCTTGCTAAAAACACCTACATCACCTAGCATTAGCTAACTAATGCGGGTATTTAACAGAGTTTCTACGCTAAGACTGCTGTGCTGAATAACATGAAATTAACTATATTTAAGTACCGTTGATTAATGATGTAAAAATTAATAGGAAAGTGACCTGAACATAGAACAAGCCAAATTTGTAAGTGTGCTGTTTGTAGTGTACTTATGCTTAAAACCTTCTGGACTTGCTAACATGTAAGTAATGTCATATCTCTAAAACTACGGGGCGTTAACACATTTTCCTGAAATAGTGTTAACACTTTATGACACGTTTTTAATGTTATCAGTATATAATCCCTAACACTGGCAGCAAGTTTTGACACATTGATTTAACGTTACTACAAGTAAAAGTACATCAGTCCACAATTCGACGGTTAACTTAACCATGTAACTTAAATAAAATGTGAAATAATGATTCCTGGTTTCCTTGGATAAGCAGCACTATAAACTAATTGAGATCATCAGAAACAAGGGAGGAATCGTCAGAGAGAAGGCCAGAGACAAAATCCTCATCTTCAGGTTCTTGATCTGGTACTGTATGTACTTGCACAAAAAAGCAGAACTTAGCTTGTTGTCAAGTGTAATATTGTGAATTGAAGCCACAGGAGCGGAGCAAGAGATCCAGATCAAGTTGGCTGTGACTCAGTAAATAAAAACATAACTAGCAGAATAAAACATTTTAGTTTAACTTGTTCACTGGTTAGTGTAGGCTGTCTGAATACAGGTTTCAATTTCGGTCATGTTAATTGTATCATGCTTCACAAGCCTAACATAATCAACAATACTATGTTTGCTTTTACATGCCTAAAGCCTGGAGGTGAATGTATGAAGAGAGAATCTCCTGAAATGTCTATTTAAATATTGAAATGTCTTATGGTGTATTTAGTGGAAGATGTGGAGCAGCTGATTAAGCACTGCTAAACATTTGTTCATGAAGCATTTCAACCTTAGGACTGCAAATGTTACTGAATTGATAAATTAGCCTTTTTAATATAATTAGCTCAAATTAATTAAATTAATTAATTTAAAAAATAATTAACATTTTATTAAATTAAAAAGCTAATTAACCTAATTAGCTCAAAAGGTCCAACAGTGGCAGCTTGGTGGTGCTGGAGATTGAATCAGCAGACCACCATCCAAAAACCACACGACTACCTCTGCCCCTTCATGTTGACAAATACGAGGTCAGTGACATTATCAGCTGCAGCACAAACTTTACACAGGGCCATTATTTTTTTTAAATCATAGTATGTATTAACATTAGTTACATAAATGCTCCTAAGCCTTGTGGAAAGCCTGGATGTTACTCAAGTTCATATGCATGTGAACGCAGGGGAGTGAATACTTTTGGCAATATAATGTCATATCTAATGTGTGTGTATATGCATGTCAGTTGTTTTGGCTGATTCATTGACATAATTAAATTGAACTTGATGCACCATAATCCTAGATGTGTTTTTTGCACTCATAGGGAGCATTAAGTGATTTTTACATGCGTACATCAGACACTGTTTTGCCAAATAGAGCAACTTGTCTAACACATGTCCTTTCTTTTATTAGGTTGTTCAGAAAGATGAAGCTCAGGCAGAAGTTGAGAGGTGCACGATGGCCCTGTTTGTCCTCAGGGAGGAAGAGGACGGTCTTCAGCCACCACAGGAAATCGGGATTGTGACTTATTGAGTTTCCATCAGTCGCACATGAATGTTCCATGTTGTTTGAGCTCATCTATGTGCAAAACCTGAGCTTTCCTGGTGAGCTCAAACACACTGTTGTGGCCCTGCAGAAAATATTTAGGGACCATATTCTATACTGACATTAAAATATTACATTGTGGTCACTTTTTTTGTCGTACAATTGTCAGGTTTTCACATGGTTAGTAAATAGGTTTATACAGTTCTTAAGCTTAAGAACATTGTGTTTTATTTTTTATTTTAGTTTTCTGTCTTTTAATTGGAGACATAATTTAATAGTACAACAAAAAGAAAAGGTAATGTATGGTTTCAAGGATGGTAATAAATGTTTTTGGAGGAGAGAACTTGTTTGGTCATTGTCTTCAGTTATAAATGTTTCAGAATGTTTCAGAAAACTGAGAACTGGATTACAACCTACATTTTTGTAGAACTTTTTTGGCTTAGAGATAAGTAAATGTTTTATTTCAGAAAAACTATATGTTGATTTTTACATATAATTCATACAATTAAGTTTGTACGTAATCATACTTTTACCTTGAGAAAAATTCAAAAGATTACTTTACTACTATAATTTGCTCCTGTTACTTTATACTACATGGATGTCATTTGTTTCTTTCAAGGTAAAAACTAACCTTAAATATAATGTTAAATTTTACGTTTTTCTAGTGATATAATCAAGTTGTTACAAAGTAGAAAAATAAGTTGCACTGGCCTAAGGCATTTTAAGAACTTTTGTTTTTGATTTGGATGGATGATTTTTTTAAAACATATATTTATATTTAATCAAAATTAAAACTTTAATAGAATTATAACATTTGATTTGAGAGAAAGTAAAAAAAAATAGTTGTAACATATTGCAGCATTTTTTTATGGTGTGTGTGTGTGTGTGTGTGTGTGTGTGTAGTTAGTTGTATTATGATGTGTGTATGTCTGATGACATAACTGTAAGAACCCCACCAACTTGGCTTATTTCCGAAGCCATGAACAGCACATTATTCCTTCCGTTCGCACAGCAGAGTAGAACCATATTAATCTCATAGGCTGCGGCTTGGCTAACACACGGCCTGCTGCGACATGTTTGCTGACTTGGTAATGTGAAAATGTAAAAGGCTCGTGTGTGTGAATCGAGAAAAAGGTTGGTCCTGCGAGGTTCTGGAAGAAGTGTGGTGGAGAGAGGTGTAAGTGTGTACTTACTGCAAAATGACCATGTGACTGATGACATGAAGCAGAATGGAGAAATTACACAGAGGACACGAGGTCTGTTACGGAATCAGTCACAAAAGTATCAGGACTTCATGTAGCGTGATGTGAAATTTATTTTAAACGGAGGCTGAAACCAGCAAGTCGTTTGCTGACTTTTCTCTCCCAGCCAACAGAGGTCGCACTAGAGCGCAGAGTTGGTATTTATGCTCACTTCCTGTTCACTTCCTGTTCCTCCCCTATATAACCTGACTGTGGACAGTTTCTTGAGGCTGATTTTTGAGAGTGCGAGTGAAACTGCTTATATTGTGTGTTGTTTCCTAACATCATTCAACATTTTTTAGTAATTGTTTAGAAATAATTCAAGTCAACAATTAAATTTTCAGAATTTCTTTTCTTTTGTATTTAATTATAGCTGATCATCCAAGACACACTTTTGATTTTAGCAGAGGTTTTATAACAGATGGCCTTCATTCCAGTTCTGTCCAAGCTGAGGACCAGGACTAAGTGTGTGCTGCAGCTATAGCAGGGGCTGGATGTGCAGCATTGGCCAGGGCGTGACACCAGGTCTTAATCTTAATTTTAGAAAAAAATGTTTTAGAATAGAATGTTTTTTTTTGTTTTTTTTTTACATTTGTCTACTATGACAAATAAAACAATTACAGTTGGTTTAAGATGATGTGTGATGTATTGTAACAGATTTACAGCCTTGCTTAATTCCAAATAGCTTAACTAGTCAAATTATGAAGCATCTCAATAACTTGAAAATAAACTAAAATAATCTTTAATACCAACTTAAAACAAACACTTAAATTTGCGTTGATGGGCAAAGTCAAGGGATTTGGCTGTTCTTGTAAAATCTAATTAAGTCTCCCTGGTTAGAAATCTTCCAAGGTTAACTTATTACTAACTGTTTCTATCATCAAAGAACCCTTTGATCACTAAAAAGAAAAGAGAAAAAAAACTCTCACAATCTCTGCTTTTTATTAAAGACTCTGTCAATGCACACTCCCTGATAAATACCAGAAATTCCCACACAAGCATTTATTTCTGAGTACCTCAGCTCTACACAAACCCTTTCACCAACCGCACCTCCTCTCACAGTTCAGGACGAAGTGATGAAAATTACAGACAAGGAGAAAAAGAAACAGCCCAAAGCTAGCGATTGTAATGCTGCAGAGAATCTCTCTTTCTCTCTTTGCATCTGCTCTGTCTAAAGCTTTTATATGAAGAAATAACAAAAGCTCTGATATTTGCTTGTAATCAGAGAGAAACAGGAAGGAATGTGTAAGGACAGAATGAAAGAAGAGAATCAGATCCTGATTGCATTGATGATTAAATACACTTTTTTTTTTTAAAAGCATGGTGTAGTGACTAGCATTGTGGCTTCACACTTCCAGGGACAAGGATTAGAATCCTGCCTCGGGAGTGTGTGGAGAGTTTGCACGTTCTCCCTGTGCTTGGTGGGTTTTCTCAGGGTAGTACAGTTTTCTCCCACAGTCCAAAAACATGAGGGTGAGTGAGTGAGGGTATATCTGAGTTTGTTTTGTGCATTCCATGGAGGTTAGATTGGTTTGGGAGACTGGGTTGATGGCAGTCTTTGCCCTCTAGGTCCTGGGCATGGTGCAGAAGGTTGTGGTGCACTGCGTTTTCTTAAGGGCTCAACAATGGCAACCTGGTGGGGCTGGTGCTGGGGACAAACTGACCTTCCAATCATTGCCGACTCAGTACCTTAGCCCTCTGAGCTGCCACCGCCCTGCTCCAACCCAGGGGTAGTAGTGGCTCAAACAGTTAATGCTGTGGGTTACTGATCGGAAGGTTCGATAACCCTGTCTGCTCCAGGGACGCTGCATCCTGGCTGACCCTGCACTCTGACCCCAGCTTCCTAACTGGGATATGTGGGAAAAAATTATTTCACTTTGCTGTAAAGTAAAGCAAATATAAGCAATGATCAGGCTGATCAGTAACTTCCTTGATGTTTTGAAAGACGGAAATTGATTTATTTATTGGATTATCACTGACAGCATGACACTTTGAAATCCTCGCTTTTTTTTTCATTTATTAAACACACCAGCTGAAGAGCAGTGATTGACAGATGTAACTGTCTGACTTTCCAGATGGAGAAGGACATCTGTCAAAAAGCAGACAAAATGAGATTTCTCCATCAGATGAGGACAGGAGAAGGGCAGAACTATATATATATATAATAAAAAGCCAACATTCAATCCCAAGGTTAAGCGAACTATTTGTTATTTTTCATTATCATCCTGAAGCATGATAGCTTGTGGATGTCTGTTTTAATATACAAAAATACAGTCAACTATTGGCAGCATCCCCAGAGCCATCTGGGGGACGTCACACTCTATAATCATCCCGAGAGCCGATCAATAAAAGAAGGAATCAAAATCAATAAAGACCGACCGCAAAGCGGTGGATGTTTAATTGTCCTCTATTTCAACAACATTTTTGATTACCTTCTCTGATGTCCAAGTATTAAGGGGTCTTGTCTGCAGATTGCTTACACTTGTTCCTACTGGTACTTCCTTTTTTTTTTTTTTTTTTTTTAAAGAAAAGATTGTCCCAAACCTGTTTTTGTCTTTTTATTTTTAATGATTTTGCATGATTCAGCTACATTTTAACATCCACACAATGACAGAGCTTTGAAATTCAAGCGCCAGTTATTTACTGTTCCTTTATCTCATGTCACAGTTTGAAATGAACCTTCAGGGCGGTACTATCAAAAGAAAGAATGAATGCTAGAACACAATGTAAAATGATCCTCTTCATACATTTGAGCCAAAATGTTTAAGTTGCTGTGTGGACTTATCATAGGAGTCCCACAAGGCTCAGTGCTCTGTTACAGTTTGTTCTCCCTCTCACATTGAGGTCATTTTTCTCACATGGGTTTTAGCACTGCTATGCCGATGACACTCGACTTACCCCCTTCTTTCCTCCATTTGATATTCATATCTCTGCACTGCTCTCGGCAAGTCCGGGCATCAGAGACCTCACAAAAATGGCAGCTCGGCTAATGAAATATGTTCCAACTAGACACAACTGCTGTTTATCCCAAAAAATGCATCCCCTTTCATCGCAGCAAGCAAACTTGCCGTAGTTTTGGTCAGCTGTGTATGTTCATTTCTTTTTTTAGGTCACATTATATATACTATATATAACTATATACAATTATATAATGTGATATAATATTTCTTCTATAAATTCAGAAGAATCTGGTTGGTTGTATTCACAGGGAACACTCAGATGCTTGTTGCATCCCTTGTTTTCTTCTGTGACTTATGCCTGGTGGGTCTGCCTCACATGTTCCATTTAGCAGATGCCCTTATGCTGAACAACATACATTTTTTATCTCATTATACATCTGAGCAGTTGAGTGTTAAGGACCAGTAACTTGGTGGTCGTGAGGTTTGAACCTGGGACCTCCCAAACCAAATCAGTTTCTTTTTGATCCGGAAAAGTATCACAACTTGCTCTCCACAGCAATTAATTTGATTGTCTACTTGATTCACCATTCCTCAAAAGAAAGATCTGCATCAAGACTCTTTGTCCAGACAATTCCATAATAGCTCCTAGAAACCCATGATCTAGTCTTTCAGGCATGGATTTGAGCACATGACCCCAAGGTCGGGTATGTTACTGCAGTGTGGATGCTTTATACCATGTCCAGGGACGGATCAGCATAGTACATTGTACCAGAGCATCAGGGTCAAATCAGGTATGAATATTAATTGTATTAAACATGAAAGGGATATCATAAACACTGACACCTCCAGTATAATCAACATGCCAATCTCCTCTGCTGAAATACACGAGACTCGAGAAGGTCAACATATTTGCACTTGATGGCTCATGAACCTTATGCCACCTGCTGTATGGGAGAGTGTATGCATGTATTTTGGGTATAAAATAATATTACTAATGTGAAAACTGATCAGTGGAGGAGTGGGAGGGGCAATCATGCCTAGAGGGAAAACGCTAGTCTAACAGGGACCAGTTTGTTCTAGACCTCTCATCTAAAAAGCCTTCTTTCAGCATTTGGCATTTTCACCACAGAATGCCAGCACTACAAAAAAAAAAAAAAAAACACTTGAAGACACCCACATATCTCCCATGTGGGATGCGTGTCCATTTTTTTAAACACATACCTTTTGTTTATTGTAAAATTTCCCACTAGCAACTACTTACAAAACAACAACCGCCTACATGTGCACCATTCAAAAACAAGCACTGGGCAGCTGATGAAAAAACAGTGCAAGTGGTGAGGCTCTATTTTTATATATATATATTATTATTATTATTTTTTTTTTTTTAGGTTGTTTGTCTGCTATGAGAAAAGACGTCTCCAAAAACAAATTTAAAAAACAATAACTAGGAAGATCTGGCGAGAGAACCATGGCAGGTCTATAAGTGGCTGCTCTTACCCTTGAGCTGTTCACATCAGCAGGGAGTTTCCTAAAGGTATAACAAGAACGATGAGAAGAGAATATCTAAAATACCACAGGGTGTTTTAGAGACTCTGTAACCATAGCAACCCATTATCAAATGTACTGAAGTTTTTGAGCCTCTCTATCTCTCTGTTGTCTTTATTTGAGGGCACCACGTGTGGCATAATAGATCTCAAATGACTTGTATGTATGAAAATCTTCATATGATGTGCGTTCAAGTCAAATGGGGAATTGTGAGTAGGTGTAAAACAACAACATTTATAGAAGACTTCAGGCAGAGTACAGTGCTGAGACTCTTAGTAAACCATCTGAGTGGTGCAAACGTTTTAAAGAAAGCCGTGTGTTCGTCAATGACGGTGTCCGTCTATTCACACACAATCCTGAGGTTAACCCACGCTTCAGCCCTCTCTAATTAAAAAAGAGCAATGCAGCGGCAATTCAGTCATCTGCCCAGCTCGTTCGTCTCCTCATCTGCTTAAACAGATCCGTTTCCAAAGCTGCATGTTAATGCCACCGCCGAGGCCGCTGCACTCGTCTTCTCATAGACTGACTAAGTAGCTGAGATGAGACGGGTCTCACAGAGCAAATGCGTCATACAGCAGGAACTCTGCAGAAACGCCGCTAATGTCTTGATTACTTCTAAACTGGATTTCTTGTTAATATAACATTAAATATTTCAGGAAAAGGGTGAGTGAGGAGACAAAACACAACTTTTTTTTTTTGTGGTTGTTTGTAAGGTAATTAAATTTAAGGTACTGTATTGAATGTCCTCTTGCAACATGCAACCGCTGCCGTCTCAAAGAAATCATTAAAAAACTAACAAATAAAACAATATTGCACCAAACTCACTAAACACATTACAAATAGTACAGTATTAACAATATATTATACAATATGTTCCCATGTGGTAGTGGAAAGTTTAGAAAAATATTAACTAATTTTGTTGTACATTTCTATTTAAATTCCGTAAAGTAAAAAAAAAATATTATTATTATAAAGAAGGAGAGCTCTCCATGTGGACAGGCTGCTTTGTAGATTTTTTTTTTACAGCTCCATCTGGGTGCATCTCTGTGAAAGCCCTGAATTATCTCACCGGACTGACACGCCAATTCCCAAATTAACCAATTAAAAATTCTTCAAACTTTCCTTCATGCCAGACTTTTCTCCCACAGGACTCAGGACAGTGACTTTGACCACAAATCTCTCTTTAGCCCATAAATCAGAACGAACCTTGTTACGACTCTGACACTTCCTGAAAGCTTTGGATCATAGGATCAACCAGGGTGCATGAAGATAGAAGGAGAACCCAGTTTATTTATTTATTTATTTATTTATTTATTTATTTTTAAGTGGTTTAAGTATAGAATGTGTTGAAAACGTGCTGTAGTTACTTAATAATTCCTAGTGGTTAATTTATAATCAAAAGTGAAACACACTAACAAATTAAAGAGGATACATAAGACCTATAGAGCTATACATGACCTAGTTTGCCCATTATGTCTTAAATTTAAACAAAAGCAATCTTGTTTTCTTTTCCAAGGTTATAATTACTGGTGAAGAAAACTACTGCAACATGTCATATTTAAATATATTTGTATTCGTTATTAACAGACCTCCTGGCCACATTCATCCTTTGCTTCATGCATCATACAGTATCTGATTTGATAGTGATGGAGCTTCCTACTACACACTTGTCATGCAAAACCCAATCTATTTAACAAATGAACGTCATGTTAATGCAATCTGCGGCAGGATTTGTACCTGCATATATTATATTAGCGCAGGTACGAGAAAGAGGAAAAACATCAGGAAGAGAAGAGGGAAGTAAGGAAATTACTGATTGGTCAGTTAAGGACTGATTAAATCAGTTAGTTTAGTTATGTATTGCATATACAGTACATCAAACAAATATATTAATATATGCATTTTGATTTCTACAGGAAGAAATGCAGGTTCAAATGTTGACAAATTTCCATATTCATCCCATCTCAAACTAAGGGTTGTTACTTTATGATGATGTGCAAATAGAATTTGGATCAGAATCTTATTGGAAATGAATGTAAAAAATATATATATGCTAGTATATATTTTCTTGATTTTTCCATCTTTTTTCAATCTCTTAATATTGCAATAGAAATGGACATTTATCTGTCCATCAGTTTGGTAAATGAAAAGAAAATAGAACATAGAATATGAAATATTAAAGAAATGAATATGAAAATGTGACTAAATTATATGTCCAGAATAAAAAATAAAATAAAATAAAAAACAATCGAAATGTTCATGGATTCTTGAGTCACATAAGGCTACAGAGAATCCAAGTGTGCTGTAGATCTTCTTTAAAGCGTAATGCAAATTTTCCCAGCTTACTCCAAAGCTTTTCTGGCTTTCCTCTGATTTCAGCTAGATAAGCTAAATGGAGTGAAACAGCTGTGATCTACTCTACAGCAGCCCCACTGGGGCTAAATGCAAAGTACTAAATTCATACTTTACTAACCTAAAAAAAAAAGAATACTTTTTATGCAGCTATCTCACTCTTACTATGTTAAAATAAAGGTCCTGTGCGGCATTGAAAGCTGCACTAGAGCTGGAATATCTGACATTTCAGGTCATTGATATGCTCTGGAGGATCTGCTAGACTTCAAACCCGATTCATACCACAGCTTTGTTGTAGAGATGAAACGGTGCATCAGCTGAAATGTACTGACTTTCTGATAAGAAGAAGTCTTAAGTCGGTAATGGAATGTAAATTAGTCCAGAATGCATTTAGCTTTAAACCTGTAAACAAATACATCTTTGTTTTCACATAATTGTTCTTTATATGTTATTTTATTTTAATGCAGGATTGACTCTATCAGCATATATGCAGGCAATTTAAGGAAATCTGCAGTGCTCATGGAACAAAACGCGATTAAGCAATATCACATTCGATATTCAGTACAACAGCACTGTGATATCACTTTTATAGAACAATTCCACAAACACCATTTATTATGAACATATTATGATTTTTTAAGCAGTTATTTTGCCCCATCCACAGCTACAGATCTGGCCATTAAGAACGCATATTTTGAGAAAAGGGATCTCACGAGCAGCCGCGGCAAGACGCAGGAAGCTGTGACAATGACGTCTATTACCTGTAGGGGGCAGTCGTGTTTCAATCTGACGTATTGTTTTTCTATTGAAGCCGAAAATGTGTTAATCTCTCTTAGGCGCCCGTTGACAGCAAGCGACAGAGCTCATAAACGTGTCGCGCTCAAACTGTAAATATTGATATTTATTTATTCTTTATTTTCTTCTCTCCTTCAACGATTCTCCTTTGACTGCGCTTTCTCCATTTAGTATTATTATTATTATTATTATTATTATTATTATTACTAGTAGTAGTAGTAGTGCTGTGAATGTATTCTTCTTCTTCTTCTTCTTCTTATTATTATTATTATTATTGTTGTTGTTATTATTCTTATTATTATTGTAACGCACCTGCACGTATGTGCAAAAAGACAAAGTACAACAAAGAATACAAAAGTGTATGATTAGTTAGCCTAAAACAATATTGTTTTATTGTGTATATGCACTTTAAATATACACTAAACAATAAACACTGCCTTTTGCAAAGTGAAAGTGAGTTGAGCATGCACGCTTTTTGATCAAAAGGCTGATAAATGCGCTCGCAGATATGAGCAAATTCATTGATAAAACTGCAGATATACTCCCCCAGAAATGCATCAAACAAATATATAGTCTACTCGCTGAATACAACACGACAGCGCGCTCCGAGGTGAACATCCACAGACCCCCAGTTACTGTAATCCCTCTTCTCATCTTTCATTCACAGTAGGTGTGAAGTTATCAAACCGGTTTCACTGATGGGGGAATTGGCAGAATTGAGGGGTTTAAAAAGAATTAACAAGACCGAGCAGATGCCACTGCCTAAAATATATTTGGCAAGCAAAACATAAAATATATATAGAAATAAAATGTTTAATCGTACCGATTAAATCAGACTTCATGGTTGGATTTGATACTTTGAGTGTAATTCATTCATTTACTGAATATATTCAGATTTTGTAAAATAACGAAACCCGTTTCCTTGCTGGACCTTTTGTCCGCATCACAATGAACTGAAGCTCAGCACGTCTACTTTCCTTGTTTTAATCTGTAATATTTAAGTGAAATGCATTTTGCGTATATGCTTATATATTCCTTTTTTTATGGACAGGTGTAGTATGTCTGATCTGCATTATTGCGAGACACAATGAATTTCTGGGGGAGTATGTCTGCATTTTTATCGATAAATTGCACGTTTATCAGTCTTTTGATCAAAACGCCAATGGACAGCTTTATTTCAATCATAAATTCACAATCACATTCCAGCTATTATTTCCAGCCGTGGTGAAATAATGGATGAAATAATTATTCAATGCTAGACACAAACAGCAAAAAAACATGATTATTATTATTATAAAAAGCCTGAAGCACTTTGTGTGCATATACGAATATTTATTTAAAAATATAGATTTTTCTTTTGTTCATTCATGTCTTCTGCTGGTGCTGAATATGGACTCATTTTTATGTTTTAACAAAGATATGTTGACATATTCATGAATCAGGGCATTCACATGGTTAACACTATCAGGAAATTAAATTAATTTTGAGGCCATTTAAACTAAAGCTTCGCCATGTCTTTCATTGTTTTGTCTCTGTTAAGACATTACAAAAACTCACTCACTCACTCATTTTGTATACTGCGTTATCCTGTATTCAGGGTCACTGGGGCCTGGAGCCTATCCCAGGAGACTTAAGGCACATGGCAGGGTACAACCTGGAAAGGGTGCCAATCCATCGCATCAACACACACACATAAACTCACTCATTCATTACAAAAACTATATAAGAAAATTTTTATTATGAATCTTAAAGCACGATTTAGGGCATCTCATTCCATTATTATGAGCAAAATATGAAACACATATACACATATTCATTATGAATGATCTATTGTAAAACAAAATGAAATTCATGTTTGCTTCAGCATTGGAAACAATATTGTTTTAGGCAAACTAATTATACACATTTCTTCATTGTACTTGGAGTGGCTTTTAGATAAAGTCCTTCCATGTGCCATCTGGTGGATATTCAGTGAAACACAACACATTTACTTAAATTCCTAAATGTTGCTTGTGGGATTTCGCGGCATGGCGCGTGCCGAATTGCGGCATTTCGTGTGAAAAAACGTGCATTCTTAATGGCCACATCTGTATCCTTCCATGGGAGAGGTAGTGTAAATAACCAGGGAGGAAGTAGTTTTTCTTACCGGAACTATGTAGCCAAAAGGTGAGGAGAATAAGCCATGGAGGTAGTGGACAGTCCTGAGAAACTTACGAGATTTACTTCCCACTTATTCTACTTTAGATTATCAGCTCTGTTAGCTTCTGCGTTCCAGAGTTGAATTCCAAATAGCATTAAATCTAAAAAAAGTGCACAATGTAGGGTGTAGCCTTGTATTAGTAGCTAGTTCGCTCACGCCAACCAGCAGGAATGGTTCAGAGGCCCTTCAGAATGACTTAGAAGCGATTACTGCAGAGACAGTGTGTTGTTTAAGAATATATAATATTATCAGATGTGTGTTGTTGCTGAAAGTGCTCCTTGGTACTGCGGACTGTACAGATCTACTTTCACCGACGCTGAGACCCACAGTTACAGTAGGTAGACAAAGGGCATGTCTATTACCACTGCAGTCATCGGCGCGACAAAACGACAGCGGCCAAAATAAATCAGTCGCATTTCAAAGTAATTCATGAAATGACCTCCAGGTGGCGCAATGTGATATTTACCATCGTCTCCGTTTTAAAATATAATTAACAATGTATTTCATAAGGTTTTGCCAGCGGTGGTACAGCGCAATGGGGGTCATTATTTATTCAAGAAAACTATGATCATCAAAAACAGCCTACTGCATTTCATTCCTATAATAATGCAAAAACACAAGCGGGGCTGAATGGTAAAAGTCAGCAAACGCACAAACCCAAATGCCGTCGCTGTGAGGCGCGACAGAAAAAGTAGAATGCCGCTTGTCTACCATCTGTAGTGTCATTTACGACTGTACAACACCTGGGACATGGCCTGTCATACATATAGTTACACATCACAGTGCTGTTACACTCTATATCATTACTTGCTTAATTCATCTCCTTCACAGTCCATGCATGCTCTCAGGGGGAAGCAGTGGCATCCCTGCACTCTCATGTAAATGACTATATCCTAATCTTGTGTATCATACAATACAAGTCTTATACAAGAAAATAAACACACACACACACACACACTCTTATCTTGTGTACATTACCACAGGCTATAGATATTCCTTTAAGAAAAGCTACAGTATAAGGGACAAGCATACAAAGCGTCTCCTGTTCTGTGCTCTGTGTTGAATAAGTGCAGATGGACTGTACAGGTGTATTAATTGTGGATCTACAGGCTGCCAGTATTTGGCTGCGAACATCATCCTCTCCTGCTGCTACAATTCATTTGTCACTTTCTTTTTTTTAAACACAACCAGAAACCCATTTAATTTCCTTTCAGCTTTGTTTCCTTTACCGGAGCTTCCTGCCTGCCATCCTGTCATATGTCCAAGAAAGATTAGAGAATTCGAGGAGAGCAACAGTCCAGCAGCTTCGTGCCAAATTGGTGTCCTATATTTCTACCAGAATATTAAAAATTAGGACAGCAGCAATCTGAGCTTTGTGCTAAACTCTCAGATGAGAGAGATGATAAAAAAAAAAATAAAATAAAAAAACACACCAGACTGTACTTTTTTCGTATTGCTCATCCGAATGGTACTGTAGCTATAAAGGTTTAACAAATTTGCCTCGGCGTTCGAAGACTTTTCAGCATACAAGTGAATTCAAAAATTTTTAGCATAAATGCGAATTGTTTGCATCAGTGGAAAGTCAAACGAAGTGAGTTCAAGTTTTTTTTTTCTTTGCATTTTGTTTGAGATTCAGTGAAGACAAAATGTTAGCAAGAACGGTAGCAAGAAGCAAAGGGAGCCACTTTCAGTTTGGTGCCAAAAGGTTTCATAAATTAAGGTTAAGTGAGATTTTATGTCTATTTATTTCATATTTTACTTCATGTCTTTTCTAAATGTTTTGATTGTTTTTAAATGAAAAAAAAATATGACTATAGTGTTGGAAATTGGTAATGTTGATAATATTTTTGGGTGGCTAGAACGGATTATCTGCATTTCCTATTGGAAAATTTGTTTTGCAATACGAAATATCACCTTTGTATCACAAAATCTTTACCACAAAGTTTACTCTAATAAGCCATAATTGCACCAACAATCAGTTAACTGCTCTAACATTAGCAAAAAAAAAGAAGAAATGAGTTCAGGTTGATCTTACTGCATGTTGGATCAGGTTTTCTCTCAGGTAAAGATCTGCACACTTACCTGTGGAAAGAAAAAGACACAAATCAGAAGCTAAACATTTATAATCATTTTTGGGAATTTGGGAAAACCCATATCAAAAAGTGCTGGGGGTTTTAGCGATTGTAAATATGGTCACCTTTTTATTTTAGCGTGAACCTGTTTCATGGTTATATGTAAAAAATAAAATAACCTGTAGCAGGTCTCAGTATTAGGCAAATACAACCGCAGACAAACAACAACAAAAAATTCTTTTGTCACTGTGCCATTATTTATTTAACAAAAATTAAGCAAAAACAAACAAACATGTGGGCAATATGAAGCACCTCCATTATCCACTGGCCTGTAGATCCACCTGTAGGAGCAGTAACTTGAAGTAATTGTTTCCTGTATGACTTTTACATTTAACACGCTCAGTGAGGCCTTTAGGGTGTAAGATATAGCTCTTTTTTTTTGGTATTTGAGCATTACATGGTCTGACCTTGGGTGAATGTGCTTTGTAAATACTCATTCATGAATAATTGTTTGGAAATTGCTTAATAACCATTCCCAGATTGATGTGCATTGGCAATTGTTAATAAAATAAATAAAAATTTCATTATACATTTGAACAGCTGAAGATTAAAGACCTTGCTCAAGGAGGAACAACTTGGTGGTCATGGGATTTGACTCTAGGACCTTCCAAGCCATAGTCCAATTCCTTCACCATTGAGCTACCCCTACCCCTAATCTAAGACTACTGTTTATGTCTTTTCCTCTTGACCTTGTGTTAACACACCAGACCAGCAAACTACCAAAACTTTGTTTTTATAGAGCTTGATAATCAATTAATCAAGGGCTAATGATTAGCAGCACCTGGCTGGAAATTACCCCCTTACACCTTATAGAAGCAGTAAGGGAGTCATTAGCATTGTAACGTATCACTGTCAGAACTTCCACCTATAAGATGAAATCAAAAATGTCGTAGTTCACATGTCTGGTTTAGTCTGACTGAACCTTAGCCAACCAGTTTGCATGTTCTACCCGTGGTTGGTGGGTTTCCTCTGGGTACTCTGGTTTCTACATGACGATTAGGCCAATTGACTTCCCCAAATTTCTCATAGTGGTGACTGTGTGTGCTTGTGTGCCCTGTGATGAAACTACACAATACAGATTTCACAACTACACAATTCGCCAGGGAGCGCCATTTATGAGCAGAGTATAATAATAATAACAATAATAATAATAATAATAATAATAATAATAATAATAAATCCATATTGCATTTTTTCTGCCTTTTTTTTGGCCAGAATTCACTTGCTGCTCATCATCTACTGAACCACTGACCATCAACAGCTCAATACACATTACCGTTAACACACTCAGCCATTAGCGGGTCCATGATAAGGCAATTCAATTACCAATCCGTAAAAAAATACGAAATCCTATCCAGTGTACACTTAGGAAACCAAACACATTTAAAAAGAACACTAACAGAAATGTCTTTTTATTTTATTTATTTATTTTAAGTAATAATATTACAGGAATTCCATGGCTAAATGGATGCCTTGACATTTCACACCCCGCCCCCCCGAACATCCGGAGGGGCCAATAAAAAAAATAAAATAATAAAAAAAACAGGCTGACTTTAATGACCTCCATTTTTACCCCCCAGAAATCTCCAGTGTAATCATGAAAGCTTGTCTAGTTCAGTCTCTTGATTATAATTATTCTTTCATTTAACAGAGTAGCTCACAGATCTCAGATCGGGGATTTGATTTGATGACAATATGAATTTAGTCTGCACGGTGAGATTTGTTTTAGTGGGATAAAACAATTTGCGTGAAAGAGATGCAGGAGTCCCGCATTAGATCTGTGTGCATGGAGTTTGCATGTTCTCCCCATGATTGATGGGTTTCCTCCAGGTACTCCGGTTTCCTCTGTCCAACAAAATGTAGAGTAGGCTAACAGCATTTTCAAATTCATTGTAGTGTGTGTGCTTGTGTGCCCTGCGATAGACTGGCACCCTGTCCTGGGTTAGGCTCCAGGCCCCCATGAAGTCGTACAGAATCAGTGGTATAGAGAATGAATGAAAGAGTGAAGAGTAAAGAAGGAAATAAAATTGTGAGATTGAGGATATGGTAAGTTTGATTGGAGGTTAGGTAGAGCTTCTGCAGGTCACTGAACTGAAGCTTAGTGGTGAGCTGAGGTATACGGCAAAGCTCTCAATTTACTATGTCCCTACCCTTAACCTCATCATGACCTTTGGTTCTAAAGACCACGATAATGAATTCAAGAGGGTATAAGGAGTTTCCTTTGTAGGGTGGTCAGGCTTAATCTCCAAGATCAGGTGATAAGTTCGGAAATCCGGAATGAGCTCGGAGTAGATCTGCTGCTTCACCATATCCAGGGTACATAGTTGAGGTGGTAAAGACACCTGATAAGGATGTCCCTAGTCAACCTCTGTTACCAGTTACCACCAGCTGGGCGGAGGGCCATACTGGAGTAATTATATCTTTAGGGAACCCCAAGATAGGCTGGAGGAAATTACTGGAGACCAGGGTGTCTGGGCATCTCCACTTCTTCTGCTCCCACCACGACCATGAATTGGATTGGACTAAGTGATATAAAAAATTGATGGATGTTAAATAATTTAAAACTGTGCAGTCCATTCTCCGCTCAAGTTTAAACACATAATTTTTTTGTTTGTTTGTTTTTGTTTGTTTGTTTTTTTGCAAAGTAAGAGAGGAGGAATGCTTTTCTCCCCAAGGTTTATTAGGTAAAAAATAAGGGAGTTGAAAATACCTTTAACAGTTAAACCAAGTGGTTTCAAGGGACTTCTTAGGAGAAGAAAAGCATCCCAGCCAGGGTCATTTCAATAAAGCCCTGCATTTCTCCAGCCAACACGGCGAGCTCCTATGGGGCAAACTGAACTCTCTTCCGAGGCAGCTTTAAAGCAAGAAGCCCACATTGACCCAGACTGGTGATTTCCCTCGGCCTCATACAGCGTTAATGTCTTCCCTCAAGCCTGGAATAAAGACATTGTTTTATTTTCCTTAGATTCTTGTCATTGTACATGACTGCACTCTGGCCTACTCTGAGTAGGCTGTGGTATATCGCTGTCTTATATCATGGTTCAGTAATTCACTGCATTGAAAATATTTATGTAACAAATATCAATATTTAAGTTGGAAATATGAAGAGGAGTAGCTACCTGCATCCTCCTACAGTCCAAGCAACTTGATAAAACCTTTCATAACACCTTAAAACAGGATATGTAGTTCATTACTAGCAGTTTGGTTTTGCTTTGTGCCTGGGAAAACTTATTTCCTTAACAAGCAAATAATATTTGACCTTGAAGAACCCTAGGTCTATCAATTTATCCTCATAAATCATAAACAAAATAAGACATCTCTGCTTAAATAATGCAAAACCTCATTAAACTGTTGACTCTAGCCTAAGCTTGTCCTTAATAACACTGAGATGATCCTCAGCGCTATTCGGCTCACTTTCCTGATGAGGTCCATCAGGGATCGATGCTAGGTCCGGTCCTGTGACACTAATAGCATGCTAATTTGAAAGGTTAAAGCATATCTCCACAATGTTCTCATTACATTTCCTCTTAGACTATGGGTAGTGTCGTCTAAAGGAATAAATTGCATTTTCGAAAGCATCTGGTCAAACCAGATATGGGTGATGAAACCTACAAGGACTGACGGAATTTAGGTAGTCAGAGTGTGTTTAAATAAAATTCATTTACATCTCAATGGGTTTTTATTCTCCAATAGTAGACAGCATGAGTGATTTTGGAATTTGTAAGTTACTATCCTATCTTGTGGAGTTGATAGAGTTTAGAAGCTAGACTATTCCCATAATTTCCAAAGCTTTATATTTGAAGATATTTCATTGAGACAGAATTATGAGCTAATTATATTGCTGCAGTCCAGAAACCAAGAAAAAAGCACTAAAATAAATTATTATTATTTTTTAAAGAGAAATGACTTTGAAAAGTTTAATTAGGATAGAAACTTTTGCTGTACTGCTTTTGACTGTACTGCACAAAAGGGGAAAAATGTTGTTAGGGTTTTAAAAGAATTATATATCTAAGAAAAAATCTCGCAGAACTATGGTGCTTATCTCAAGAAAAAAAGTTCCAACATGAATGAATAAACACAGCGGGGTGGTGTGATGAAGCCAAGCTAATGCTGGATTAGTTTATTGTTATTTTCTGCTAAATCCCTATGAATGAGTGGTTACTATAGCAACAATAGCAAGTTTAATGTCACAGCGTGATTTGGAGCTGCGCTACTGTTATAGAAAATTAATCAACACCTTTTGCCCTGACCAATCGGAATTCAAAAATACTGTGATGTATACACAAATACACAGCATAAATATATTTGGTGCTTTATTTCATTAGTAAATTAAGTAATCGAAAATAAAGATATTGTGTCCTGCTATATTATTGGCACCCTTTGTTAACATGACTAATAAAGAAATGTTGACAAGTCAAGTAAGGAAGTAATATTTAGTGCTTGGATGATGGGAATCTTTGGATTAATCCTTATAGTACTGGATTTTATATTAAAAGAAATATCTTTTTTCCAAGGGACTTGGTGAGGTAATGACTTTGATAATCTTCAGGAAGAAATCGGATCGTTCCTAATTAAAAGTTAAACAAAACCTAGTTGAAAACAGTTTGAAACAAAGCAGTTCATGTTGACAACTTCTTACTCCTCCACAGACTCCGGTACAAACACTGAAAACAAGCGACCCTGTGCATGCTTAATTCACTGTGTTTCATTTCAAATACCCTGGAACACGGCTCTAAAAACTGTTCAATGAAAAAAATAAATAAAAATCCTGTGTCCCCAAGCAGGAAAAGTTTATTCCTAGCAAGCAACATAATACAGAGCCAAATAAACTGCTCCATGCTAAAGCGCTCTAAGCATATTTGCCCTTGACGGACCCTAGATATCTCAATTTATCTTTATAAATATGTCAATAAAATTAAACATCTCTGCTCAGATAACGCAGTATGTCATTAAACTGTGGAATCAAGCATAAGTTTGTTTCCACTTCGATGTCCTCTGGCAGTAATTGCTCAGGGATCAATGTTAGGCCCGCTATTGCCACACTAATAGCATAAATTGAAAGTTATTCATATTTCCGAAAAGTTCTCGTTACACTCCCTTTTACATTATGGAGGATCTGTATAGAGGAATAAATTTCATCTTCTGTCCAAACAAGCTATTAGCGATGAAACATACATGGACTGAAGGAATGTACTGTAGGTGCATTAGTAGTGAGAGCATGTTTAAATATTCATTTATAGCTCAGAGTTTTATATAGTATATACAGTATATATGTACACATATATATCACATCTATAATAACTGACAGAGTGAGTGTGCTTTTGGAGTTATTAAACTGTGAGTTATTATCCCTTCTCCAGGGTTATTGTTGGAAGCCAAACTATTTCTGTAATGGTGTGAACAAGAGTGAAATAAGAGTGCACCCTGATTACAGTATATCAGATATCTGCTTTATACAGAGTGTCAGGATGTCAGGAAGTGGAAAGGCAACTGTAGGTTTTCCTTAATTTAACAGAAAGAACATCAAAACAAACAGAAACAGCAACTAGCCTGTGAGACTTAAACTCATTTGATCACATAAGGACACAACGAGCATAGCAGAAGTGAGACAAAGACCAAACAAAAACCCAGAACTGTCTATCATATATATATATATATATATATATATATATATATATATATATATATATATATATATATATATATATATATATATAGCTGTATTCAAGTCAAACCAGGACTTCTCATAAAAGTGACTAACATTGTACTATGCTCCAAATCTTCTGTAAATTATGAGACTCTTGGCCGCAATAAAATGTTTGAATGGTGTAAATGTTTTAAAGAAGGCCGGATGTGCGTGAATGAGGATCCCGGCCGAGGTGGCTTGGAGCCCACTGCAGTCGTTCCTGTGAACATTCAGCCAGTGGAACGTCTGATAGATGAAAATCAATAAATATCAGAGACACACATCTGCCTGTGTCAACTGTAAGCAAAATTATTTACCAATTCTACAGCATTTGCACATAGGAATATAGGAACTCAACTGGGAATTATTTCCACATCCCCTGTACAGTCCTGACCTCGTTCCAAGCCATTTCCAAAGGTTTGTGTTGTTAATGGAGGTTCCTGGGAGGCCGGGGCTTCAGATGTGAAGCAGATGCGTACTGAGAAAACTTTCAACCTTGATGGTGTCCAAGCACTAGTGATGAGTGCATTAGTGTAGGGGATTATATAGAGAAATAAAGGGAGTTTTTACCCTGAAGTACTGTGTCATGTTATTCTGCACAATCAATAGTCCCGCTTTGACTTGAATCCTACTCGTATTCAAAGATATTTCATTATGAGTTTGAACAACAACAAAAAGCACTGTAAGTACAGGACTATTTAGCAACTGTTTTAGAATTTTAATTAAGAGACCAGAAACTGTTGTCCTACTGCTTTTGACTGTGAAGTGTACATTAAGGCAGGGCTTTGAAAGAATTACAGCATGTATCTAAAAGAAAATCTTAAAGCATTATGAGTGAAAAGTTCCAGCATAAATAAACATAAAGCAACGAGAATCTTGAAGATGATTATTCTTCTCTAACATGTTGCACCAATTTCATAACTACTAGCATTTTTACTTTTCAATCAATAATATCAGAATTAATCTTCCACTTTTATTGCAAACACCTAAAGTTCCATTTTTCCCCTCTGTTTGTTTCAGAGCTCTGGCATTGGAGATTCCTTCCATACATAATACTAATTGAAAACCTGAAACACAGAATTCACCATGAAACTACACACATTTAAAAAAAATTTATTTACTGTTGTTTAGAGGAAGGTCTGCCAAATTCCTACGCATGAGCTGTTACCATAACAACAGTAGTGCATTTGAAAAAGCCCTAATCTCAGAGCCACTCTTATGGAAAATTAAGCAAAACGTTCACTTCTAAGCAATCGGAATACAGAAATGCTGTGATGTAAACTTTTTATAAGCAAAAAATATGTTTGGTGTTTTGGCTTTTTTGATTATATACATTATTTTTGTTGTTGTTGTTGTTGTTGTTGTTGTTAAACTATTGGCACTATTTTATAAACATAAATACAGAAAACACACAACTCTTATGAAGACTGTATTTTTGTATTTTGGAGATGATGAATTATGTGCTTTGCCAGGGCTATAATCTCTGGTGACTTTCCAACAGACTTTTTTTTTTATTATTCTCCTTCAGCATCCAAGAGGCAAGATGCAAGCCAAAGAAGAAATAATTATATAAAAAAAATAAACTTGGTTTCCAAAATGATTATCTATAGAGTATAGATGTGTGTTTGGGTCCTTGAGCCAGAACATCAGCATCATACATATGAGTAATGTTTAAATAACATTCAAACTCTCTATTCTCTCTATGCTCCAGCAAAATAGATTAAGGGATCAAGATAGATCATAAAGCGTGAAATTTTTCAAATGGTTAAAAAAAACAACAAAAAGTCCAGAGCAACAATCCAAAAATGTGTTATAATGTTAATTTGGCCCATAACTTCAAAATAGTTGTGTCTAATTTAACCCCTGGGTTATTCTTCACTACACTGGATTTTAAAATACAAGAACGTGTCAAGGTTTGCGGTTCTTTTCCAATTATCTTTGGCTTCATTTAAGCGAAGAAATGAGTCCCGAGTCTGATCTTTCCTAATGAAACGATCAAACAAAACCTGGTTTTTAAACAAGGGCTGTAGAGTTCATGCTAAAGACCACTTACTCCTAATCAGACTCAACTACAAACGCAGAAAACAAGCGACGCTGTGCGTATTGTTTTACCCTGATGAATTTTTCATGACCAGGACCACAGCTCTAAAAAAGAAAGAAAGAAAGAAAGAAAGAAAGAAAGAAAGAAAAAGTTTCCTTGCCCCGGAGTTTCCAAGTTTTTTCTTTTTCTCGGATTATGCATTTCACCCTGCCTACCTTGACATTTCAGTACTTTCAGCAGTGGGTGAAGTGAAGTGCTCGGTTGATTCCTGCCCCCCTGCCAAACCTGACTTCATTTGGAGTGACAATCACGGCAGCACTCCAACAGAATCTTTTGTCCTCTTTTTTTCTCCCAGTCACATCCTGAGAGAAACCACCCACAATGAGTTCAGGGTGGAGAGCTTTCAGCCTCTATTCAGGTTTTATATCTGCGCACGTTTTTTCGATTTCTAGACACACAGTGCTCTCCTCTGCCCAGCAGGGGGCGAATCAATGGGATGGCCCAACCAATAAATGGGACTGGCACAGTGTTTCTGTACAGTATGTAGACTATAGACAACCTTAGGTCTGTTACACTTTTAAATGTGGTGCAAGAAATTTAGGCTTAACACACGATATATATATATATATATATATATATATATATATAAGTTAATGTTAACATGTTAATTTCTATGACATTGTAAAACACATAAATTCATTTCATTTTATGCACTCAGTGCAAATCAATGCATTCACCAGTCTCACACTGATGAAGTGTTCTGTTGTACCCAACAGTCCATACTGATGATTGCAGCTCTTAACGTTAGTGTATGCAGGTCACTGATGGTTCTATACTCCCTCAATGTCACGTCTGATTTGACGAATTCTCAGAAATGCGCAAATAAAAAACAGTTCTGAGAACAGTTTAGAATTATAGAACTGGCTCGATCTAATTGGCCCCTGCTTCTAGAACTGTTCTTAGATCTGTTTTTCTTGTTCACACAAGTTCTGGTTAAAACAAAATTCATCCAATCAAATATGTTCCGTGTTGCATTAAGGAAGTGTGAAGGATTTAAATGTACAATAGTTTCAGTTTCAATGAGCTAGTGCTGGCACATAATATATTATACAGTGCTGTGATATAGTATTTGCCCCCTTCCTGATTTTTTTTTTCATTTTATTATTAGCATATTTGTCACACTTAAATGATTTAGATCATTCAATTTATTTCAAGTTTATTCATGATTTAGCACGGGGGAGGGTGGGATTACTTTTTCACATAGGTCCAGGGAGGGTTTGAACAGCTTTTTTCCTCCCCTTAATAAATAAAATCATCATTTGAAAACTGCATTTTCCTGGTTATCTTTGTGTAAAAAAGATGGGTTAGGGTTAGGGTTAGGGTTAGGGTTAGCCTCAAGCTCAGGAATTTACATGTGAAAGTTTGCAAAAAAAGGGGGCAAATTGCCTCCGAGTGGTGCAGTGGTAAAGTTCTCACCCTATCATCAGGAGATCGCTAGTTTGATTCCCGGGTGATGCTGTAACCTCTCGCAGCCGGAGGTCTAGAAAGAGCTGATTGGCTGAGCTCTCTCAGTGGGGCGGGATGAGAGGTACTTAGTGCTCCCACATTAATCACGGCTCTACAGTCAATCAGGGGCGTCTGTGAGCTCACGCGAGCGGAAGATAGATCGATAGAGAGAATTGTACAGCTTTGGGGTGATTTTTTGACCAGTGTTACATGAGGCACATGGCTGTTTCTTGTAGGTATTCTAAGGTCACCCTGCTGACCTAAAGCAACACGCCTCTGTTAGAAATGAATAAACCTTTAAAAAAATTCTTTATTCCAGCCTCTGTAACTCTATGACAGGAAATCACACTAGTTTTCTATCTTAACAAGTTTTAGCTTTATAGTTATGCCCCATGCATGAGGACTAAAGTATGTAGGAAGAGTGACCATTTGAGTACCGGTACACCATTCTGGGCAAAACTGACCAAAAATGGGGGATATTATTAAAAGGATAATGAAAAGTTCTCAATAGAAACTCACCAAGCACATGGAGAACATGCAAACTCTACGCACGCAGACCGGAAACGGGAATCAAATCTTCAACCCACGAGTTACAAGGCCAAAATTCTAACCACTACGCCACCTTTCAAGCTCTTAACAGGTACATATGACATGTTTACAGCTTTTTCTTTAGTCCACGATCATTAGAATCTTCCTGGTCTTTTCTTTCATTTGCCTCCTAAAGGTTTGTCATCAAATCAACACATTTATATTGCGCTAGTAATTTGAAAAAATCCTTCTTTTTTTTTTTTTTGCATTATTTTCTGGTTGATGGAAAATGTTAGTATTAATACAGCTTTGTCAGCTCACATAGCTTTCCCCAGCCATCTTTAATAGGATACAGAATAAACAACCGGGCAGTGCTAACTGCAACATTTTTATTCTGATCAGAGCCCTGACCAGGAAGCTCCCACACACCCAAAGTCAATACCTTGCGGTTCCCGTGTCATCATTGAGAGCTCCCATTGATCAGACGTCACCGTTTGACAAAGCCAACAGATCTGCTCAGCCCTTCAATTACTGAACGAGACAACCACCGTCAATACCACAAATTAAAATAATGAGTGCGAGAGACAGACAGCTGGTTGTGGGTGCAAATTCTCTTTCATTTCCTGTTTCTCACTGACAGTCTATTAGACAAGGTGTGTTCTTGTAATATCCTACTCCGGCGAAAGAAATCACTTGCCTGTGGCAGCATGAACGTTTCTCAGTAACATTAGCTGTTGCTATAGAAACCACATGAGCGTGTTAATATGAGCCTGAGAAAATTACTCCGGCAATCAGCGTCCAGACGGGAACAGCTTTGTGGTTCATTTTTAAAATGTTTTACTCAGCTAAAAAACATGAAACAGAATTAGGACTGAAGGCCCTAATTTATATGTATATATAATATACACAATATATATCTATGATATACAATGATATATAAAAATAAAATAATATAATATACAGGTTAATATTAATGTAGGCAAATGATGCGCAAATTATCCCATTAAAATAATATCTGGCAGCGCGGTGGATTCGTGTTTACTACTGTTGCCTTGCACCTCCAGGTCCCGAGGTCGATTCTTGCGTCGGGTCTGTGTGTGGAATTTGCATTCCCCTAAACACACACACACACACACACACACACACCCCGTGTTTATTGGGTTTCCTCCAGGTTCTCCGGTTTCCTCCCACAGTCCAGAGCCATGCAGATTAGGCTAATTGGTGTTACTAAATTACCCGTAGTGTGTGAATTTTGACCTGAGATCATACCGCAGTCATACAAGATGGGATTAAATGCAATGCTGACCTTTGGACTCCACGGTCCCTAGTTGGATCAGAGGTTCCTAGATGGATGGATGGATGGATGGAAAATGATATTCGCCAATATTTATTTAGCAACTCAAACTAAAAATTATAATAAATAAATACTTCATATATTTGTATCAGTCTCATTAGACAGAGAAAAGAGAAAAAAAAAAACAGCACCTACTGATGTTTGAAAATGATACACAAAAATTCTGAAAAATACATCAAAAACCTCTCTAAGCAGGTCTACCTAATTTATCAGGTGCCTACCTTTCTGAATTTTTCATAACCAATAGCAACAAGTGTAGCTCTGTGCTTTGCTGCAGTAATTTACCCGTTCTGCAGAGTGAGCCGGAATATTCAGTTTGTCATGCTCGGTGTGTAAAAGTCAACAAATTATAATTACGTTTACTCAAATTACTACATCTCACTTTTATTTTTTTTTTTGTATACCATTTCCCAAAGCTTCACAATCATTAAAAATCAACCATGCATATTTAATCAAAAACCATGCCTCGACTCTGGGTAATGATTTATTAATAGTCCCGGGGTGGTGGTAGGATCTCGTATACCAGGAACCATGCGATCTATAACATCACTTATCTCTGTGAGTCTGATTTATTAACATTAACACAACGCCAGACACGAGACGCGTGTCTCCCCCGAGCCGAGTGGAGAGGATGGTACGGTATGTTTGTTACCCATCGATGAGGAAATGCGGTTTAAATGATTCATGCTTCCGTCCCTCATGAACAATAAACTCGCTCAGTGATGTTAACTGAAAATCGAGATGTGAAAGCTCAATACAGATGTTTTATTGTTTTTTTTTCCGAAGCAGATGGTCGGAGTGAGAGTTTTTAAACGTTTGGAGAACATCAGGGGAGTTTTTCGAACGTCATCAGTTCGCATGATTTACACACACACACACACACACACACACACA
>JAAGKR010000516.1:159798-193152 GCA_011419295.1 Clarias macrocephalus | reverse complement strand
AACACTGGGGATTTTTGGAATGTACCACGTGTTTAGCTGCCACAGAAAGAGCCATTCAAGGCAGAAACTTTAGAGTCAGTGTCTTGATGAACATATCCATCTATTAAAAACAAATTAATTTTATGAGGCTGAATTTGACTTCTTATTCACCAAGTTCTTATTTTAATCTTCCATCCCACTTGTCCAGTAGTCTAAAGTGTCCTATGGTTATGGTCTTGCTGTAGTAGTTAACATTAGAGCTGTGAATCATGGGTAGAATGCTGATGTGTGATTCATTTTGATATGATAAACATTAGCACTATTGTCTGCTTTGTCTCAAGCAGCTATGTATCTTACAAGTTTTAAAGTATTAGAAACTACTAATATTATCCAAAAACGAATTGAAATGCTGTGTAACAAGTTGTTGTATTTACATTTTTTTGTCCCATACAATGAAATAATCTTTTTTTCCCCTGCCATTGTCTGTGCCATACTCCAGTCCAGTAGTTGGCAGTATTGTACCAACTGCCCTTAAACTCAAAAGAAAAAGGGCCTGAAAATAGGAATGGCAATAAATAATGGCATGGTCGCTATTGTCAAGGTGACATATAAAAAAATATAAAGAAAAAATTCTGGCAAGACTGTTCCTATAAAGTATCTTGAAAGTCATAACACTCAGAATCCCTGGTCATAACAATTGTGATGCCACTCCTATCTAGCATTATTGTGTGTGAAGGTCCAGACACAAAATCTTCAAGCTAACATGACTAAATGGCAACAGTTACTTTATGGCCTTCATTTATGATATTTTTTTGACTAACAATAAGACTCATCAAAGTGAAATCATAAATGGTCCCCACAAGCCACAGCAGAGGATTTGATATATATGATATATATTGATATATATATGTCTAACAACATAGTGCTCAGGTAGTTTAAGAGCTCAAGCTTTTTTGGAAATCCAACTAATTTAACTCACCCAGCCAAATTATTAGTGTGATTAAGTGCAGTAATCCTGCAGTGGATTAAGCTCATATACTCCTGACATAATTAGTGGTGTGTGAAGCTTATACAAGCTTAGTTTCCATAAGTAATCATCAAGACTACTTAAAATTTCTTTAGTAAGTACTCTTTAGACTGAAGGTTCTTAGAGCAACACTTAGTAAGGAGTCGGAGTTTATACTAGGAGTAAATCATCTTCACCTACTACTCCTACTAATACTAATATGGGGCAGCGGGTTAAGGCTCTCAGTTACTGGTCAGAAGGTTGGTGGTTCAAGCCCCAGGTCCATAAAGATGTTACTGTTTATACCTATGCCCTTAACCCTGTCTTCTCCAAAGGTGGCAGATGATGGTTAACCCTGCAGGTGACAGATAATGGTTGACCCTGCACGCTGACCTCAGTTTCCTAACCAGCTGCAATATGTGAAAAAAAAATTCACTGTGTAATGTATATGTAACAATTAAAGGCAGTTTTTTCCACCACTACTATTACTACTACTACCACGAACTAGACCACCACTACTACGGCATGTTTATTTATGCAAGTCCAGTAAATAAATACATAACCCACATTTATTAAGCTACCAAATGTAATACCACATCCTTTGGATTGTCCATTTCACCTTCTATCTATTTCCTACAGAAAGTCGTCAAGATTCAGTCTGTTTAGACAGACAGACAAATAGATAGATGGATGGATGGATGGATGGGAGTAAGTATAGAAAAGCCAGTTTGCCATGAAATAGCAGAGGTGATTAATGCTTTGTATAAAGCTGTACTGCGGAGAAACCTAATGACTCCCTATGCTGCTTCATATTGTATTACTGAAGTTTGTTGTTGCATTAAAATAATCTCTGAAGCATTTTAAATACATATCCACTGAGCAGTACTAAAGAATGTTTCTGCACTGCTCCCATCTGTAGGCCTCATTTCTAAGCACTTTTTGGCACTCGAATACAAAATTCTACTCAGAGCAGCTTTACCAAGCCAGGTTCCCCTGTGGAGTGAGAGCAAGCACATTTCTCAATATAAATTTCTCATCTTGAGTTTAGGCAACATCCTGCCAGCCCGCAGTAAACGTGATTAAAAATAATTTTCACTGCTCTGATCCACACCATGAAACATTGAACCAGTCTCAGACTGGATGGGATTTTCATCTATCCTATTCGCCGCCGTATTTCATTCCATGAACGCATGTGATGTGGACTGAAACACCACAGATGTTATACATGAGCAGGAAACAGAAACTGTCTTAAAGCATGTTGCCATGATGCTTGTGATATTTTGCAGAACATGTAAAAAGAAGCTTGGTTTGTAAGTGTGCAAGTATTGGTTAATTCCTATGTCAAATATTACTAATGCACAAATCAAATATTAAAAAGAAAAGAAAAAAAATTTGTAAGTGTTCTCAGGTTTTATCAGGGCTCAGGACAAATTACAGTGCTGATCCCAAGCTCGGATAGAATGGAAGATTGTGTCAGTAAGGGCATCTGGCATAAAACCTGTGCCAAGTTGTTGTGGGGATTGGATGCTCCGGTGTGGCAACCCCTTGACAGGCGATCAATATATCTAACTAGTTGATTATTGAGCATGTTTTTTAGATATTAAATGAAAAACATTTTTCAAACTTATAAGCTTAAAAAAAACTCAATTGACACAGCACTAAACAATATTTCTGACCACGTTTTTTATTGTATTTTTTTAAAGCTTTACTATTTAACACACACACTTAAATATCACAACATTAAGATTGTGCACACACTTTCCCCTCCTATAAATAAGGCACCTTCGCAAAATCCGGATTCAAATGTATTCTCCCAGGTGTTATGACATGTTATAATAGTCTTCAGTGTTATGGGTGATGAGATCACTAACATCTTAGTGTCAAGATGCTTTTATATATTTTTTATTTATATTTATAGACGTATTAAATTATTTTCATGTTTTTTAAATACTTGTTACATTTTGCATATGCAGTACAAGTACTACGAAGGACCTCTGGCTATGCTTCACTGAACCCTGGACCCTGAACTTTGACATCCATGGCATGAGAACCTACTGGCCTTGATGTTATCACCAGCTTCCCTAGCCTTGCTTAGACTTACAGTAGAAGCAGGGGTGTTATCTGCCATATAACAGATATTACACTTCAGTCTGTTTCATTGTGTTGTGTAGTGTAAATCGACCTCAGGTGGGATCCTGATGAGTCATTTCTTCAAGTAGGAAAATGTGCTTAAATTGCCAGTAAATAATGGAGGTAAAGTATGACGGTTCATGCATACTGTGCCATGTTTGTATCAGTTGACCAAATCATAATGTAGCATCAACACGTGGTGTCTGTTTATTTATCTGAACATGCTTCATCATAAACACAGCCCTTCATCATGTTAGTGAGGCTTTTTGCTGAGTGCACAAAGTTGCGTTTAGATTTCCACATTCCCCTACCTTTAAATTAAAGTCTAAACAATGAGAAGTGAACTAATCAAGCGTTCTCTAATATCCCTAGATGTTTACTTGTTTGCCAAGTTTAGCCTCGCTGCGCACATCCCCCCTGTATTTACAAGCATCCAAGTAAACACAACCGCCGTTAAAATGTCCGGTGACGCAGAGGGCGTTCCCCAAACTGACCTTTAACCAAAAGCACACAGTACATTAAACGTACTTACGGTTTGTGTTTGGACGAAGACACGCACTCAGTCCATGTTGGAGTCCAGTACTGTCCCACTCCTCTTATTTCCTTGAAGACATGTTGTTCCACCACGCAGACCGCTCTGCCGCCTGCGCCGCCGCATAACCCCGCCCCGCCCTTCAGAGTGACGCTTCGTCATCAGACCCCGCCCCCTGCGCACGTGTAGTCAGCGAGTACGCGCGTGCCTCCTAGAGCCGAAGCCTTGACATTTTTTCCCCCTCTGTATATATTTGTATATATTCGTGCATGCTTTTAATCACTGTTTTAATTAGAGTCTTTTTTTAATTCATATTGTTTTGCACCGAATTTTATTTTAATGTAAAAATTTTTTAAAAATCTGCTCACTGCTGCCACCTTAGTGAATTTGTGATTTTTTTCACTGGACGTGGCGCCTTTTTAAAGACCACTTTAAAAAAAGGGGGGAATTTCCTGCACTTAGTACAGCTCTCCAGCTCATCTACATCACATCTTATGATTACAGTATAAGAGTCAGAGCGCAAAGCCTGACTGAGCTGTATTTGCACTTTGCATAGTCACTTTGCATATAGGCAACTCCATATTAATGCCCTTAGTTAAGGGCAGTGATATGTGTGACAAGCTCACACAGCTGTGATGTTCAGGTGTCCACATGCGTTTTGCCACATAGTTAACACAACTGTCTTGCACCTCCAGGGTCTGGGTTCTGGGTTCCCACTTCAGGTCTGTGTGCATGGAGTTTGCATGTTCTCCATATGGTTGGTGGGTTTCCTCCGGGTGCTCTGGTTTTCTCTTACAGTCCAAAGACATGCAGGTTTGGCAAGCCATGTGGACACTTCCATAATTCTTTTGATTGTGTAAAGCTGCTTTGCGACAGTGACAACTGTTAAAACTGATTTGAATTGAATATTGTGTGAATGAGCATGTGAGTGTGTGAACAGCATGTGTGTGCCCTATGATGGATTGGCACTCCATACAGGATGTACCCTGCCTTGCGTCCTAAGTCTCCTGAGATGGGCTCCAGGTCCCCTGCGACCCTGGATACAGAATAAAGCTGTATAGACGATAAGCGGGAGAATGAGTTTATTTAGTTAGTTTGTGATGTCATGTTCAAAGATGTCTTCTTTTTATAAGAAACAAAAACAACAACAACAACAAAAAAAATTATTATTGTATATACTGAGGTAAAAAGATGAAGATGAAGATAAAGATCTATTCTATTCTATGCTTTTGGTCTTTAGAAAATTTGAACCTTGCACCACACCTACACGTGTTAATCAACAGACCTTTATTATGTGACTCCTGAATATCAATTGTATGAACTCCATGAACTGAATAGTGTCTATTTTAGGAGTTAGAGCTTTGCTGCCATCATGTGTTTACTTGTTGTAAGTATTATTATTATTATTATTATTATTATTATTATTATTATTATTATTATTATTATTATTATTATCTTAATAAATGTAGCATATGCTATGTAATTTGCTTCATTTAAAATCTTTTAAAATATTAAATTAAAATACAATAAATCTTTAATTGTGAGGAATTTGAAGCCACCCCTGACCCTATACACAGGATTAAGCTGTATAGACAGTGAGTTATTGTAATACATATTCATTTTACTAGTTTACAAATACAGTATTTTGATTTGATGCTTTTTCAGATTTTTCTTTTGATTATATTCTTTGTGTATTCACTGACAGTCAAAATAAGCAAACATATGAAGCATTTCCTTCCAGAGGTCACCAAACAAATTCCTTCCTTCCTTCAATTTATTTATCTTCAATAACCTCTCGTATACATTTCAAGCTTGTGGTGAATCCAGAACCTATCCTAGAAAAAAGGGAACAAGGTAGAAAAATATATTATTTTATAATACAGAATACAAACACTGCCCTGCGATGGATTGGCACCCTGTCCAGGGTGTACCCCGCCTTGTGCCCTAAGTCTCATGGGATAGGCTCCAGGCCCCCTGTAACCCTGAATACAGGATTAACTGGTATAGATGATGAGTGTGTGAGTGAGTGAGAAGGCAAATACAAAGAAACCATACAAAACTGCAACACTGAGCTCATGAATGAACCTGAGACCCTGAAGCTGTGAGGACACATTTTTGTAAAATTATCATGCAGTATATTAAAAAGGTATTCACATGCATTTGGAGATCACCATCTGCCTGCTTGAGTCATGTCTGCCCATCATAGGCCTGATCATAGGCCCACGTCATGTCACATGCTTGAAATGTGGGAACAGTGTTGGGCACCCTGCAGAATAACATAGGGATAGGTTTGTATGCCATCTGTTAGATTCAAGGGTTTGAGGAGAAGGATTTTGGGGCAAGATCTGCTTGCATACATCAGCTTTCAACACAAACAGCTCAACATAAAAGAAAATTTATACCAATCTGGAACTATCCATAATTCCCACTAGCTTAAATAGAGTCCCAGACGAAGAGAAGCATCCGCATAACATGAGGCTTCCTGCCACCACCAAGCTTTACTCTGAGTATAGTTTTCTTTGCTAATCAGGTTTGCTTTTGTATCAAAAATATCCTTATGACCAAAATGTCCTATATATATATATATATATATAGTACAGACCAGTACAGATTGGATACACCTTCTCATTCAAAGAGTTTTCTTTATTGTGTTCTTTAGCCCAAACAAGTCTCTTCTGCTTGTTGCCTGTCCTTAGCAGTGGTTTCCTAGCAGATATTCTACCATGAAGGCCTGATTCACACAGTCTCCTCTTAACAGTTGTTCTAGAGACGTGTCTGCTGCTAGAACTCTGTGTGCCATTGACCTGCTCTCTGATCTGAGCTGCTGTTAACCTGCGATTTCTGAGGCTGGTGACTCGGATGAACTTATCCTCCGCAGCAGAGGCGACTCTTGGCCTTCCTTTCCTGGGGCGGTCCGCATGTGAGCCAGCTTCTTTGTAGCGCTTGATGGTTTTTGTGACTGCACTTGGGGACACTTTCAAAGTTTTCCCAATTTTTCGGACTGTCTGACCTTCATTTCTTAAAGTAATGATGGCCACTCGTTTTTCTTTACTTAGCTAATTTTTTCTTGCCATAATACAAATTCAACCTCTTTGAATGAGAAGGTGTGTCCAAACTTTTGGTCTGTACTGTATATATATTGGAGGGATGTCCTGTTCTTAGTAATGTCACAGCATGGTGCCCGTTTCCTAAACTTGTTGACAATGACCTTTATGGTCATATATTAACATATAATGTTTTCAATATTCTTTTGCACTGCTCATTTTGACTGACACTTTTGGATAAGAACCTGAGAGACCTCTTCTTGTTAAGGTTTTAATGCACATTGAAAAGTGCAAACTGAAATCCTGCACACAGCAAGCAGTCTTCCTCCACACCTTTACACACTAGTGTTCTACCCTAAATTCTCATTGGAGCAGTTTTGTGATAAGACCCTGAGGCACAACTTTGACCACGCTAGAGTAACTGATGATCAGCATAATAGTCAACTATTCCACCTACATTTTTCAATTATTTAGGATAGGTTATATTGCATCGTTCAGGACACTAATGAAGAGAACTCTTCCCAGTTTCTAGTACTGAAGAGTCATAGGGTACTTCTGTCCCATGTGCATCATCATAATCCCATGACAGACTTGTCAAATAAATGAACCAAATGTTTAAAAAAAAAAAGTAAAAACATGATTTGTATTTTTTTTTTTTTTACATTTTTGTATGGAATTGAACCTCAGAGTTCCCACAAGTTGCTACAAGCCCCACTTGAAAATGTGAACAGAGGTGGTTCTTTTGGCTGTAGCGATGGAGGTCCATAAGAGAGAGAGAGGAGCTGGTGAAAAAAAGGCCCCACCTCTCACTTTCTCTGGGGAAATAGATGTGTTTCCTGTGTGTTTCTGAGAGCACAAAGACTCCTCCAAATGTTGTATTCAGTCATCTATACAAGCTTTCCCATTTACCAATACGTCCCCCTTCCATTTGGGTTGTCTGGAATGACAGCCATGTTCCAGAGTCACATGGACAGAATCCTCTGCCTGCACAATGCATATGCAGTTCCTGAAATCCTTTAAACAAGAGAGACTCACAGAAAACCTGAAGCACTGTGCAAATTGATGGGCAGACCTATCCTGTCTGGGCTACTGCTTGGGCCATGGATTTCCCAAATTGAAAGACACCAACAACTCAGGAGGCTCCTCAGGCTGGCTGGCTATTATCACAGGTTTGCAGCTAATTTTTCAGATGTCACCAGCCTGCTGTCTGATCTTACTAAAAAACGGGCACCAGTTCCAGTCCAGTGGACAGAGCCACGCAGACAGGCTTTCAGCCAGGTCTTGTGTGGAGACCAACGGTTGTATTCTCCTGCCTGTTCTCTCCCCTTTGTTATGCTGTCTCACATGTTTAACAGAGGGCTGCAGGCTGTTTAATTGTCGGTGTTGGAGGAGAAGAAGTATTCCATGCTGTACACAAGATAGAAGTTCTTGGTAATGGATACCAAGTAAAGCATGGCCAAGATGGAGTGCCAGAAGTGGCTTTGGTGTCACCCCTTCTGACAGTGTCACCCAGTGTCTCCTGCATCCCCTTAATGAAGCCATGACACACCAGGATTGCACGCCAATGTATTGTACAGTACATCAAGCCTTATAGCAGAAAATGTCTATTAACAATGCCCTAAGTTGGCAGTACTCGGTTCCAGATTCTAAAATCATTGCTAATACCTCATCTCTAGCACCCAGTGTCCTTATATAGCACCCGCCATGAGGAATGTAACACCTCATATGTCATGTGTGTCCGTTGCTTCCATTCTTAAGTTGTTATTTTTGAACTAGTCTTCAGATTTAAACTGGGTGGGTTTTGTGACTGGTATGTGATGAGGTAGCCAGAAATAGGAGGGCAACAACTGAAACTTAATCACAAGCTGTCATTGCACTCCTTAGACATGAGAGACGAACAGATAAACAGAGATCGGAAGACAGACAGAAGTCTAGCTATACAGTAGTAAACGTCTGTGTCTGAGTTCTTTCGGTATGCGGTTAGCAGTGCTTCAGTTCATGGCTGGCTTCTGTGGAGCTCTGGGATGCATGTTTTTTCTGCTTTCTCTCGGTACGGACTATTGGCTTTTATTCTTAGAGTCTTGTGATCCACAAGAAAAAAACACGGAAAAAATAAGAAGAGTCATTAGAAAGGTAGGAACAATGTCTGCATAGTACTGTATTTTAAGTATAGTATTTAATATATACTTAAAAACACACACACTTTACCAATACAAATGACTAAACTATACTTACTTGGGTTGGGAATTAGAAAGTGAATAGTAACTGTATTCTTTAGAGATCCTGGAACAGCTGTGTGCAAATCTGTTGTTGTTCTTAGACTCAAGATGATATCCTTGATATCAGGACATAACTTTCTTTAAAACATTATCACTGATATTCAATTCAATTCAATACAATTTTATTTATATAGTGCTTTTAACAATGGTCGTTGTCTCAAAGCAGCTTCACAAAATTAAAAGAAAATTATGGAAATGTGCATGTGTGAGGAAGTGATGTGTATAAATCATGATGATCAGATTGTCCCTGATGAGCAAGCCGAAGGCAACGGCAACGGTGGCGAGGAAAAACCCCCTGAGATAGGAAAAACCTGAGAGGGCAATAGGAACCTCAGGAACTCGACCCCCATTTTTGTGATATCAGATAGCAGGAATTGTTTTGCAGACATACTATGTGTTAGGCAGCTGGAAGTTCAATATAACAGAAAATGTCTAAGTTAAGAAGTACTTAAAGCCACCATTTACTTATATTCATTAGACTCTGGTGTTAAATTTACTTTGTGGCTGAATGATTGTTATCAAAAATCATTTGTGCCATTCTGTATGCACAATGTCTTATAATTAAGTTTTTAAGCTTGGAAAGAAATGGAAATAAAAGAGTCGTTGAAATTTTTCATATTGTGTTGCAACCAAAAGGACCATAAAATGTTGTTAGACCTAGTGCTTATCACGTTCGCCACCTCCTTCGGGTTGTTTATATCACCGCAAAGAAGCGACAGATTTTATGAGCTATTTTCCTGATTAAATGTAAAAGATTTGTTTGGATTGTTAAAAAAAACAGACACAATCTGGTTCACCAGTTTATTAGACACACTTACTTTCTTAATGCCAACCTAACAGTGCAGTCGAACAGTGTATACAGCTAATAGCATAGCATAATGTATGGTAGTACCTTATCAACTTGCAACCAAAAGTATCACCTATGGGAAATATTTAAATGTGAATAACAACTTTCTGTTTTTATAGTATTCTCACAAATATATGACTGCAAAGTTCAAATACTGTATATCCATTCCCTCTGTGTAGGTTCTCACCCTTTAATTGCTGACTACCTTATTGTATTTTGTGCATTTTTGGATTTGTGAGTTTACTTACTTGGATAAAATCTGTAATACACCTTCTGTTCACTTAAGTTCGTATTGAGACACTGTCATTCCAAAGTGATTTTACAATCACTTTTACTTTCAATCCAGTTCAGTTATGTACTTAACATGTTTTCGTATCTTTACTGTGTGTTTAGTTTTAACAAAGGAAATAAGCAGCCCTTTGTTACATATGACTGTTTTCTGTTTAAAATGTGAAGGATGACCTAAAAGAAGACCCAGATAGTGCTAAAAGCACAGTCCTGTCCTACCATGAAGGCATTTTTTGGAGATGCTCCTACCGAACAGACAAAGTAGAGGAGAGCATACTGGATTTTTGGATCAGTAGGTGACCATATAAGGAAGTTGATCCTTAGATTTACTGAATGCATGAAAAGTGTTACTGATAAGTGAATGATTCATTTTCGTGCTATTTGCCTTCTCTAACAGCCAACCAACCAATAGAGAAGATCTGCATGCCTGTTTACCTTAACCAAGATCCTCTACCTGGGAAAAGAAGAAGTACTTTAAATGCAGATACGACTACATGTGAGAATTTCAGTTAATCTTAAGCTGCATGCGCATAAAATCAAGGCAGAATGTTTCCTTTAAGACCGATTGCTGGAACATACTTGATTTATAAACCTAATGGACATCCGTCACATATTTACATTTACATCTAATATTTGTTCCCCCAGTGCATAGGACCTTTTGGTGCATTATGTCTATCCTGGGACTCACCATGGTTATGATTGGGGTGTTTGTTACCCTCTGCGGTGTCCCAAGAGCCAACCGCCGCCTTTATGAAGCTGGAGGTGCTCTTTTCATAACTGGTGGTAAATACACTCCTGGCTAATAATGCATTCCGATTTGCTTTCTTCTTCCTTTAGCGTACCCGCTGTTTTGCGCTCTTTAATTCATCATATCTGTTTCCTTCCTTACTTTGCATTCAGGATTGCAGATACAAAAATGATGTATGACATAACCATAATATTTGGCCATGGAGAATTTTGGTATTATGAGCACTTAATAATATTGATATTTTTGTTTGCTTTATATTCTAAGATGGTTTGCCTACCAAAAGACCCCACAGTGCCTTAATTCTGTCACTACATGAAAGATGCTGTTTACGAATGTATGCAAAGAGTAAAGAAACACTGGAACTAGCTATCAATATCAGGGCAATATTTGTCTGAATCTGAATCAATGACAGAATAACATTGAGAGCTATGCTAATACTGTATGTACGATATTACTGCAATATGAAAATCAGCACCTAAACCTTTTCAAATTTTTTTTTCATCATCTTCCTCTCTTCCACTTCCCGGAAATTCTAAAGGATGTCTAAAACTTTTCTCTATGTCTTTAGGATTCTTGCTTTTGGTCGTGGTGGTGACTTTTGTAGTATGGGTGCAAGTCTCAGGCTCTCTGGAACATTACATCCTCCTGCACAGGTCCTCCATGTGCCCGGATCTGCACCTCAGTCTGTACTATGGACCGTCCTTCATGTTGGCACCCCCTGCCTCATTCTTCAGCATCCTTTGTGGCATCTTCCTTCTGCTCACACAGACTGCCTCACAAACAGTCTCAACAAATGCAGAAAACAAACCCTTATCTGTACAGAAGGAACAGGAAGTGAACAATCTGGGGTAACAACACTGAACGGTTAAAGAACAGTTAGGCTTTTCTACTGGTTTGCATTTTTTTTTTTTTTATATATAAGGAAGTGTTCTTAGAAAATGACTTATAGGAAAACCAATCATTTGGAGCAAACTGTAGGAGGCAATCACAAGCATGGAATAGACAAGAGCTGAGCATAGTGTTCGCTGTCTTATTCTATTGTGTGGAGTAGATCAGTGGTCCTCAACCCTGGTCCTGTAAGACCACTTGCCCTACATATTTTAGTGTTTTCTCTGCTTCCTGATTTAACTAATCAGCCAATTAACAGTCTCTTCTGAATACAAGTTGATGTGTGTGTGTGGTAGAGCAGGGAAAACACTGCTTTAGAGTCCAGGTTTGAGGACCACTGGATCTACAGTTTTTATTTTTGTTATAGCAACCTACCACCAGGGTGCAGTATTGCTTTAGAATTGCAGAATGAAGAAACATCACAATTTTTTAAAACACTTTTATTTTTTTACATTATCATCTATGTTTCACTGTATTCCATGAAATGTCCAGTAAGTCCCTGATTAAGCCAGTAACAGTTGTATACAATATGTTTTAATGACATACCGTATATACACATAATATCAGGTGAGCTGGCCTCATTGCTGTCGTTCCCAATTTTTATATATATATATGATTACAGCAGTCAAAAATATCAGTGATGATGATCAGAACTACACTAAAAACTAAATAAAAACAAACTAAGAACAGGGTAATTTAAAAATAGAGGCAACTTTGAAATTTATAATTTTTTCATATTTTGTTCACATTACATTTAGAAAATGCTATTCAGAATCATCTGGATATATTTGATATAACTGAGACCATTCAATAAACATTTGACTTATAACAGTATTTGTAATAAATATCACTGTCATAGGTGGCTTATTGGTTATTGTTACCTGCACCTCCAGGATCTGTGTGCGTGGAGTTTGCATGTTCTCTCCGTGCTTGGTGTGTTTCCTCTGGCAGCTCCGGTTTCCTCCCACAGTCCAAAGACATGCAGATGAGGCTAATTGGTGTTCCCAAATTTCCTGTAGTGTGAATGTGTGTGTGTGTGTGTGCGTGTGCGTGTGCGTGTGCGTGTGTGTGTGTGTGTGTGTGTGTGTGTGTGTGTGTGTGTGCGCCCTGCAATGGATTGGCACCTCGTCCTGGAGCCCTAAGTCTCCCCCCACAACCCTATACACAACATAAAGTGGTATAGACTAGAAATGAATGAATATATATAGTCATCTTTTCCCAAAAACAGCTTTTACACTTATTTTCAGGATAATGGTCAATGACATTCAGGAGCGTTTTTGATTCATTCTGATGGACCAGAACTACAGGTACCCAGACCTGGCACTTTTCCCAGAGGATACTACTGGGAGTAAATACAATTCTCCTATTTTTCCAATATATATTTCAGATTTATGAGTTGCTCTCTGTGAAGCAAGTAGCTAACAGTCAATAAGATAGCTTAAAAGCATCCATTAAATCTGGAGACAGCCATCCAACCACTTTAATAATTGTCACTCTAATACTTAATATATCAAACAAATATGTGTCAACATCTCAGAACAGGTAAAAACAACAACAACAACAACTGAAGAGCTTCTTGTGGGCCTCCATGAATAAACAAAGTTTCCTTGATGATAATATTTTCTCAATGGGTCACCATTTCTAACTGGACCTCAACTGTCCAGAAAAGCTTCGCATTTTCAGAAACCCAGTGGCTGTGCCACTTTTAAAGAAACAAGGACATTACTCTGTTTGTGGTGTTTGAAGTCCACATGTAGTCAGATAACACACTTCTGAAAAGCTTATAGCTCGAGCAAGACCACTGGGACTACTGTACCTCTGCAGCTGATAGTCAACAATCCTACTATCCCCAAAAGAAGGTGGTACCACACATTGTGACCTAGCTAATCTTCTTTGGTCTAAAATAAGTTCTGCCTACCACACACTGAGGCAAAAAGTGATTAGTGTTATCAATTAATCAGTGAATTGTATTTATTATTTAGGTGTAATCCATGATACCAAGCACTATGATGTGTGAGTAGGGTATGAGAATGACCTGGTCGTGATATTGGCACATAGGAACCAGTTGTCCAAGTAGAGCAGAATCCTAATAAAGCTGGCTATTAGGAGAGATACATCATACATCTTAAAAGCATCCACGGTACCTAAGAGAGACTAAAGATTAGTACTTTCTGAAAGTTAAATGTGGACTTGCTTAATGCCATACTTCTGGCTGGAGTTATTTTTAATTATTGTTTTATTTTAATTATTTGGAGACCCCTTATTGATATTATACATACTATATTGATATGATATTTATTTAAATAATTTTAAAATTATATTTTAATAATTTCAAAATTCTAAAATTGCCATCAACAGTTTTGTATATGTCATCAACAGTTGATTACCTCAACAAAGCGGACTTATTGTTAGCAAGAATTAATTTCTTGTTATGCAAGAAAAATATTATATTGTTATAAAAAAAAGAAGAGTGATTTTTAGTAACAGCATTCCTACTTGAGTCCAGATCCTCAAGGTTTGCAAAGGTTTTCATAATTTGATATATTTTCTTTTTTAATAAAAAAGTGTTTTTTTATGACAAAGCTATAAATCTATACACTTAATTGAAATCAGCTTTCTGTAAAGCTGCATTGTGACAGTGTCTTAATTGTTTAAAACACCTCTCAAATAAAATTGTATTGAAATGAATTTACAGTAATTGAATGAGGTCACTACTTACCGAGCAATGAGCAATCTTTTTTTCACTATAAAGCATCTTGTCACCAGGTACTGCCCTTCATAGGCATGGCCCAATCAGTGTTGGAAATTCTGTTTAGGGTCAGCCCAAAGAAGAACCATTTTCCACAGGGCAGACTTTCCAGTTTTGATTTGAACATGTCTAGTAGTGTGTATTTTCCTTATGAACCATGCATAAACCAGTTTAAAGGGGTTTATAGAACCAAATTAACAGCCCAAGGAGTGATGGCCATATCCACTCACTATGGCAAAAAATATTATAGGAATTTATTACTATGTTTGATGAACAAGTTACCTGGAGCTTGGATTAAATTGCTAAATCGATAGTTCCATGTGGTCCAGCATGTGTAGAAGAAGAGACCAATAAGGGAAGGATGGTTTAACAGTTGAATCCATTATACAGGTCGGTCTTTTGTTTAAATGTATCACCATGCAAGTGGACAAAAAAGAAGGTATCCATGTGATTCTCACCACCATTGCTGGTTAGGAGGGATGAAAAAGGATGGATATAATAGAAAATATGCAGTCAATGCTTCTTTTCCTGGGATAACAGCCAGCACTCTTTAGGGAAGGCTATTTACTAGATATTTGAATGTGGCTCTTGGGATTTGTGCTCATTCACCCACAAATGCATTAGTGAGGTGATGCACTGATGTCTGTCGAGGAGACCTGGCATGCATTTGGCGTTCCAATTCATTCACACCAACCTTGGCGAACCATGTTTTTATGGCTCTCACTTTGTGCACAGGGGAATAGTTTTGCTGGAACATGTTTGGGCCCCTTAATTCCAATGAAATTCCAGTGAAGTTTAAATCTATGACATACAAAGACTTGTGTACTTCTAATTCTGGGGCAAAAGGTTGAGGAAGTTCCACATGTAGGTGTGATGCTTGGGTGTCAATTCTCAAATATGAACATGTGGATTATTTTTGTACTATAACAATCAGCTCAAATCAAGAAGTTTATGGTCAACCATATCATATAGGAAATATAGTCCCTCCAGAATCACAGTGTTCTGCAACAGTAGGCAAGAGAACAAAAATGCAAAATGCAACAAATACATTGAATACAGACAATAGATTACTCAACAACACACCAAACGATATGTACAGTAAACCTAAACACTGTTGTATAGTAGAAGTGATTGCGTAAACTGTGCATCAGTAGAAAATGTACTAGAGACTTGTGTGTGTGTGTGAGTGTAAATGAAATTTGCAAATATCATGCTTCTGTCATCTTCAGTCTAAATGTAATGAGTACAGTGGGGAAAATGTGGTTTACTGGTTAATGTTCATATTTTTAATAGTTCTCATACAGTAGACGGGCTAAGTACAAAAATCATTTACTTGAGTAAAAGTAGGGACGCCTAGTAATAGAATCTCTCTCTCTTTACCTTCATCCTGAATATAGATGTAGTGTTTTATCTTTATCTGCAACTGTCTCCACTTCTGATTTTAAACACCTGCTACATGATTAAGCATTTCCCAGAGGAATGGACAAATCAAGGTTATGCATTATGGTCAGCAGGTGGCGATATCACCACTCTGGTTATGTAATGCAACAACATGCACAAATATAGTGAAATAGAAAGAACAGATATTCATGATTGGATGTAGTGAAGTAAAAGTAAAATGCATTTACTAATAAAACTGAGACTAATTAAGGTATAAACCTTGAGAGGAACCAGACTCAAAAGGGAACCCATACTCTTCTGGGTGACACAAGATAGTTGGATTGTAACTCATTACAGTGCTGGTGTATTTGCCCTTCAGGGCCCCCCAGAGCAACAAACTGAAGAATGCTTTGGGAAATGGATCTAGTAAATGTGTAAAATGAAAAGAAAGTCCAAATCACTGCCAGGAAATATGAAACAGAAAGGGTTTGCTTCTAGCATGCTTATGGGATCTTCAATTTTGTCCCTCTAGGGGAAAGATTCTGTAGAATCTTCCAACAGTTTGCCTTAAACTTACAGAAAGAACATTTATAATAAGCAACCCTTAGACACATTAAACATATAGCAGAATGACTGTATCATTTAAAGTACAGTATTGAACGTGTTTAAAGATTTATTACATTTAATACTGTAATTGGTGCATATATGTGTTTAATGCACAGGCTTCTGATACGTAAAACATTCATATGAGACTCTGTGAGGATTACACACAGGCAACAGTGCAATTCAGCTGAAAGGGCCAAACGAAACCCTAAAAGAAAACTAAGATAATACTGTATGTGATGTGAAGGTTAGCTTACAGAGTTTAGCGTATAGGTAAAGGAAAAAAAAAAGTGATTAGATGACTAATTTAAAGGAGTTGTTTGGTAAGGGCAAAGTCTTAATGAATAGCTGATTGCAAAACATTCAACTTCCACTACTATGTGCACTCCTCATCACAGCCACCATCAAACTGCCTACAGTCAGGCCTCTACCTGAACCTGTCACATTTGCTTAAACCAACTCGAACATCTCTGTCAGCACAGGCCTTGTCAAACCACCCAAACGAATCGTGTCTTAAGGTAGATTTTTAATGAATACGGATATTCGCATTCGCTCATATCTCTCAGATTAAAAATTTTTTTTCCATGATTCTGTGGTGCGGAATGCGTTGGCAGATTCATTACCGGTTCACTCCCCCCCTCCCCCTACACCTCCCGCTTCTCTGTGCCGCTTCCTTGCCACTGCTGGAGTGTCACATGCAGCACTCACACGTTCGTTGCTTGCCCTCATCACTGAGGCCTTTGTCCTGCAGTGATAGACCTGTCCAGAACAATTACTTCAGGAGCTTTAACGACAGCGTTTTAATCTTCTCACAGGTTCTCGCCAAGATGCTATTAAAAGAGTTGACAAAGCTCATGGGGAGAGTACATGGGGAAGTAAACATTGCTTTTTCCCTTTCTGAGCTCCAACTTGCCACACAGCAAACATTTCTTTTACTTTTAGGTATATATATAAAATGAATACACACTTAAATATAAATGAAATGTATACACACTTCAACATGAAAAATACGCCTCTCTTTCGATCACATGATAGCATCAACTCCTAACTTTAGAGAAAACATGATACTACAATTTTTTTGTAATACTACAGAAAGTCTTTAATGATTTGATCTTTAATGTGTATTATTGTTTGTATGGTTGAGCTGATTGGTTGGTTGAATTGCAGTTCGTAGCGTACTAGAAGTGGCTTCGAGCAAAAATAGACTATGCACATATCTTTAGCAGAGTGGCACAGAGAGCCACTTCTGGAACGTTTCATGAAAGTGTCCTGGTGCAACTGCTAACAACACGTCCATTGACTGTAAAATGTCCAAATCAGCCAGAATGTGCCAATTCCACGCCTGGTGTAAATCTGGGTTAAGTTGTGGCTTAAGGCTAAATGTTCCAGAACAGCTCTGATTTTGACTCTGTTTCTCAAACTCACCTACATTGCTCAAGTTTAGTTTAACATATTTACTGTATCTTTAATAATAATAATAATAATAATAATAATAATAATAATAATAATAATAATAATAAACCATGCCACTGATCAGTTTCAGGGAATAAATCAATGAATGCTGTAAATGTAATTTATGTTAATTCATTTGCTTCATATTTCCCCTTCATATCTAAAGTAAACACCTATGCAACTTTTTCGTTGAGCCCCAATCCTGATGCACACCATTGGTTTGAATCCAATTCCCTGTGACCCTTTCTGGGAGGCTTTCTTTAAAAAAAAAAAAAATCATATCTTTATTTGGTTAATCCTGACTACATAGTGTATAGTTAAGAAATAATAATGTATAGCCTAAGTTAAACAAAAAAGTTTCCAAACAATGTTGTTGTGACAACATTCATAGCCTTATTCATGTCCATGATTATCTACCATTTATTGTGATAGCCTGCAGCTCACACTCTGCCGTCCCGCAACTCATTTGGATGGCACCGATGGTCCCGAGGAGCCACCCAGGGGGTACAATTACCACACGACCCATGCTCAGCCAAGCAGAAGAAATGATACTTTCTAGAATCGGGACCTCTCAACCTGGGGACCGACTGTTGGACCAGTGTCCCTTCAACAATTATAACCCCCACCTTTTGAAATGCACTCTCTGTTTATTAGTGAGCCCTCTCGAGGTCACATTGTGGGACACTGTCGTGTCTGGACGTCAGCTCCTCAGGTCATCCCAGGAGTAAGTGCTGGATGCCTGCTTTCATATAAACAGGAGAAAGGCATGAGTTTAAAATTCTCTATCGAAAATGACACCTGGCTGTTTATAAATGAAGACTATTGACCTAACTCTTCTCCAAGCACCTGAATGAGCACTTTGTTTATCCATTAAGAAAAAAATGGATAATCTTCTTCTTTGCATACTCCAGTAATTTCCCCAACAGTGCTTTTGGACAGATGGTGCTCTTAGTTCCCGACCTAATGAGCTAGCATGAGAATGTGTTTTTGATAGACACCACAAAACCCTTTTGTAACTTGATTTTGAAGCGTTCCTGTGGATATTTTTGTAACAAATTCATCCCAAGGGTGATCAGTGAAGCTGAGGTCAGGGTTATTCAGAGTTCTTCCATACCAACAACTCAACAAACCATGTCTTTATGGAGCTTGCTTTATGCACTGGGGTATTGTCATGCTGGCACATGCTGCAAAGTATAAATAACATACAAAATAATATTATTTGCTTATGACTTTGTGCCAACATTTTGGTGACAATCAGCATATGGTGGTGCAGCCCATACAGTATAATTCATATTGTGAATTGTAAAATTATTATGAAATCATCCAACCATTTTTAACTTGTTCTACTCAAATGTTTTGGTATAGCACATTTAGGTCCCATATATATATATATAAAATCTTATGTGTTGTTATGTGTTATTTGTTATCTAACCTGATAACACATCTACAAATCGGATGAGGAATCCTCAATTGCTTTATTCCATTTCTTTAGAAATAAAGTGGAGCTAGTGCCACAAACCATTTGTGCTGTTACACCAAGCATTTTATGTCACTTTTTATGATTTTTTTTTATATTATTGGCATTTATAAATATACTGACACTTTTACCATGACTGGCATACTGGCGTCTGTTAAAAAATAAGTAAATAAATTGTAATTTGTTAAATAAATAGTTGTTCTTAATGGGACCCCATTTATATATTTATAAGCGAACTAGACTAGCTTTATAACAATGTTAACGGTGGAAAGAGCTAAAAAAAAAAACTCTTATTTTACCCCTCTCCTTACAAACTGTACCGCCAGAGTCCATTTTAAACTGCTGAACACAACCCTATGCATCTAAGCCTACTGTATGTAATTTATATCCTATTCCAGGATTTGTATCATTTCCTATCTCTGTGCACTTTCATTCTTTGTTGCCTGTCTCACTCAGTGCACAGAGAAATCTTCAGTGTTGTGCAGGTGTCTCTCATTGTCCCCCTTTCCAACCTCCTGCTGTCACAATAAACACTCAGTGTCATCATGACTCAAGGACTCACCTAGATGTAATGGTACATCAGTGATGGAAATCTGACACAGTTTATACGATTTCTTGTGTGACATATCATCCTGTCTAAAACTTTTATTTATTTATTTTTTATTTATTTATTTATTTTAGGTGAAGTACCCTTTGAAATAAAGATGCTTGAAAAACAAGTGCTAATCAGAGAAATGCTAATGGTAGCAAAGTATTCTCATGAATTAAAAAAAAATAATAAATCAGTACAGATTTATTATGTAAACACATCCTGTGCACGTATTGTATTAGGATCAATATTTAAATGCGTAGAGTATTTGTGGTCCATTTACTTCTGATTGAAGATTGAAGTTTATACTACTTTCATAAATTTGGATGAAACCCATTCAGTTCAAACGATCAGTTAAATAGGGCAATGACTATAAAAACTAGGGATGCTATTGCTATTAGTCCCATAAATTTTACTCACATCGGTAAAAAAAAAAAAAATCTGACACCAACAGCTGATATGATATTAATTCATGTTTTGTATAATCCATGTGTGTGTTGATTTTGACGTTGAAGTTAAATTAAGTAAATCGGTTAGACTAAGAACTGTACAAATACAACAATACATATAATAAATGTTGGGTTGTGATTTTAATCACTATAATACAAACAATCAACCAAAAACTAACAAGACAGAAAGGATCCTGTTTCTGTGCTTCATGGACCCCTGTAGTTCCCCAGTTTCCTATTCCGATGAATATTTTAGTGATGATAATTTCACTTTTCTTCTTTTTTATTCTCGCTCGCTACCTTTTGAAACTTGCCCAGTGCTGTGATAACGGGTGTAACGTAGCTCAGCTGTCTAACTAGCCAAAGTTGGATAACGTTAGTCAACAAACACTGACAACTCACAAGTCAGAAGCCATCAAATTAAAGTCAAAACTTTTCAAGGAAATTCACCGAAGTATTCATCTAGCAAAGTAAAGTTTATTGCACCCGCAGCCTCACTTCACGGCTTCTCACACAGGTCAGTCTGGCTCGTGAGGTCACATGGTTGCAATATAAAAAGGGGGAAATTCTCCTAAATATTTGAGGTTTAGTAGCCAAGGCTGTATGTTTGTCTGGAGCCCTGATTAACATGCTTGGAATAAACTTGGTACATGTAGGATGTGTGAATTTGCATAAGACATTAATTTGGGAGAACAGTGTGTGACTTAGTAGAGATCTCTAGATCAAGTGAAGTCATAGATTACTGGACTCATTTGTTCTCGGGAGAAAAACTGAGAAGAGCGTAGACTTAGAAAGTAATCTTTTTTTTTCTATTTAAAATCGATCTCCTTGCCGTCTTGATAAAACTGAAGAGATCGGATTTTATTTATTTATTTTTTTGTATGAGTTGATAATAGATGGATAAGCTAAGTAGCTAAAATTTATGCTGTGCATCTTTTAGAAACCACTCTGACTGTGCTACATGAAGAAGGGTCAGACGACATGTCTGGATTTCTAAAGTATTATTCTACTTCAATTTTTTTGGCAATTCGTTTTATACTTTATTCGAGTGTTCTGTAAAAAAAAGTGTAATAATAGCCCAAAAAAAAGCAAATCAGGTTTGCTGGTGGCTACATATTGTACACTTGATTTGTGCTTATGCTCATTTCAGGTTAAGGTTTTTGCTTTATGCTTTGTCTCATGTCCGTGTTTTTGCATGCTAATGTTTATTTCATGCCCATAGTCATGGTTAAGGTTTGTGCAATGTTCTTATTTGTGTTTGTTATGTGATGTTAAATAAAGTACAGCCTGCACTTGCAGACCTTCGCTTCCTTCAATGCCTGACACATCACAAACAGAAGATGGTGCCTTTGATATGCATTTGGTCCTCGTAGAAAACTTCTAACCATGGATTCGCTGTGATGAGTCAAATATAGAACGGAACTCTATTAGAAAATAGCTTTATTAATATTTAAACGCTTACAGTATTTGATGTAAATGTGTCAGAAAACAGTGCCCATTGCAATGCACAGTCATAGTTCATCAGTGTTGTGTGCATTAGGGAGGGCAAACAGATAAAAATCTAGTATGCGGAAGAGCAAGGAGAAATAGCGAAAAAGATGAAATCTTTCATCCTTGACTGCTTTCATGTCTTTATTTTCCAATGCAGGGAATTATCAGTGCTGCGACTGATGTAGGGGAGGATGGTGTTTTACAGAAGGGATGTGGATGCGATGAAAAAGAAACGAAGGAGGGATGAAATGTACTGTGCAAGATGATATTGATGTTTGGCCATCTGCTCCTTTTGTTGTGCTAGGTTTGTTTAGAATATTAATAAGGCAACAGATCAATATAATTATTATAACCTTTTATCCCTGTCGAGCAAAAACTCTGAACAAGTCTCACCAACACTTTTGCTGCTTTGTTTTACATTTGACCTCGATACTCTGAAGACTGGAAAACTGCATAACAAGAAGCAGCGTTAAAATATTTAAATAAACCGTAAATTAAAATAATAAAAATAATCTTAATAAATAAATAATGGTGGAATTTCTTTTTTGCATTTTCAGATGTTTTTGGCCTACCTTCTAATCTCCTATGTATGTATGTGTGTGTGTGTGTGTGTGTGTGTGTGTGTGTGTGTGTGTGTGTGTGTGTGTGTGTGTGTGTGTGTGTGTTTTCATTAAATTTGTGTCAGGACTAATTTTGACGGAAATGAATACAGATGTCAGGGTGCCACCGGATCCCATGCTAGGCCTCTTAAATGAGATAACAGGCTTTAGTCAAAGAATCAACACTTTTGAAGAAATGAAATTAACTAAAAGGACATGGATATGGCTGTATCACGCTGCGCAACCTGCGCTGCCAAGAATCACGAATCTATTTCCGACCCCCCGTATTAAGTATCAGACTAAAGCCGCTCTTGCTCATTGACTCATCTGGTGCACTCTTGCATTGTCTCCCATTAAGTGGGGAGAAAAACGGAGATTATGTGGGCCTTCAGGGGCGTTTTATGAATTCTTCGAGAATGTTAAACCATGTCATGGACTTTGGAGGATCACACCAGCGTGCCGCGCTGTGTGTTCTATCCTTCTTGTGCTATAAATCCCATGTTTAAGCTTTTAAATTTGATTATTCCTCAGTGCCATTTTTCAATTAACAGGGTATTTGCTCTGGATATGAACAGCGCACAGCAAACATGTGGATGAATGCTTGTTCTCCATGTGGACAACAGGAAGGAATTCATAACGGATTGGACAAGAGAACCTGGAGACACCTAGGGGATCTTCACTGTGCAGTCTATATCCATATAGAAAAGTCTATAAATGTGGCTCAGGCAAAATGACTATGATAAGTAAATATGTTAAGTATGGAATAAAACACGAAGAAATCAGATGTTACGTGAAAGCAAAAACTGGGCGAATGCTTGCAAATTACAGTAGAAGGTGGGTTTCATGCTAAAGGTCTCAAGATGAGATTTTCCTCATGCTTATTCTCTTCTATTCAAACCTGTGTGTTCTACGACATACTTTCAACAGCAGACGGCAGCTTTCTTTAACTGTCAGTAAAGGGAGGAATACCACATGGGGCATAATAAGATAAATGAATAATAAATTGTTATAGGAATAAAAGTTTTTACTTTAACATGAAATTTTAAGATGAACCCCGCCTTCCCCTTTGCATGACATCACCTAGTATTTGGTTGATTTCCTGTAACCGCCCACCTCATTGTTATACTTAACTGTTTTATTATCATGACTCTTTTATACAATTTAGATTTTTTTTTTTATAATTTATAATATATATTTTTCTTTTTTGTTTGTCCCTTTCATTCTAGAAGTAGCCACATTTGAGTCTCAAGATCTGGCAATTTTGTTTTACACTGGATGCCCTCCCATTTTTCTACCCAGGCTGGGGACTGACACTGCATGCAGTTGTTGTATGGAGCATAGGGTTGAAGGTCTTGCCCAAGGATCCAACAGTAGTGACCCTGCACTGTTGGGACTTGAACCCCTGACCTTCTGATCAGCAGGCCAGAGCCTCAACGGCCTGAGCAACCATGGCCACCTACAGTATATGGATCTCCTGTCGATTACACATGCTGAAAACACACATTCATACAGGCATTTTCTTGGCTCTAATCACAACAAGAGCAAATACCCTATTAAGTAAATGGCTGAGGAATAATCAAATTTAAAAGCTTGAGCTATAAATGGATTTTATAGCACAAGAGTGATCGTTCTATGCTCCAAAGTCCATGGCATGGTTTAACAGAATGTAAAAGAATTTATAATTAAATTTGATTAAAAACATGCATTTTTCTGATTTTTGTAAAAACTTATTGGCTATCAACTGTCTATCATGTACATGCCAGTATACTGTTATAGGTCACATAGTTCTTAAATAGCTTGTAAATCAAAAAGCATGCAACTTGATCTTAGGATACTATTTGTTAAAAGATGTTAGCAAAACCTCCATCCATAAAACATTATTATACTTACTATGTACATACTTCTTTGATTTACTATAGTTTAGTTGACCTAATGAGAAAATATACAGAGTATAAAGAAAAGCAACAACACCACTGTTGGACACGAACTTCCTTATGCATGGATTTCAATGATCATATACAATTAAGCATAAGTTGAAATATGGCTTGCTCACAGTAGACTGACAACATGTGCTTTGGTCGTTAGGAAAACTGAGCAGGTCACTGAATCTTAAAAATTGAAGTTGAATCGCAATTCAATGCAAACAAACCAAAGAGCACAGAGCACTCTCTCGTCCCAGCCTCACGCTGTTATTTCACACATGGACGCAGCTTAGTGTGAAATGACAGAGCCTGTCAATATCGACAAATAATTATGAGCAATGATACTTTCTTCCTGCGGTGGCAACGTAGCCAAAACGACTCTGTGAAGCCACGGGGCCTCCCGAGCGACGGTGCTCCAGCAGCATCTCGCTCGATCTCTGCGCAATTATGCAGTGTGAACTCATCTCAGCATCCAGTCTATGCATGCAGAGATGCCCCCATCCTATGCATGTTTTATCAGATGTGTCCAGGTACGCACCCAGTGAGAGCGAACGAAACAAGTGCCAGAGCACGCTGTGAGGTGAAAAAAATGTAAGAGAGAGAGAAAAAAAAATGAATAAGGAAAGGTGGTGGAAAGAAAAAGATGTTTATTGAGGCGGAAAGGCAGAAGAGAGAGGGAAAGTTAAGAAGAAGAGGCTGGGGAGGAACACACAAAAAAGGACAAAAATGAGAAAGTAAAGAGAGAAAAAACAAGAGAGGCAGATCTAAAGAGAGGAAAGAAAATGAAAGGAGCGGGGTGGGTTGAGAGAGAGAGAGAGAGAGAGAGAGAGAGAGAAGGAGGGGGCAAAATGAGACCAAATTTTCTTTGCCAATCTCGTCTCTCCTGCTGCAGGTGTGAGGCTATTTCACTAAAGCAGGCCAGACGCGAATGTCATTAGTTCCTAAGCCCCAGGTGAATTTGCCACTGTTCCACATGATTAACCCAGATAATTGTGTGTTGATAGCGAGCATGGTCGATGGAATACAATTTTCAGGCAGAGATTCCTAAACAAACAGCTCAGCAGAGGCTGCAGGGACTGTGTGTGTGTGTGTGTGTGTGTGTGTACGGGGGTGTGTGAGTGTGTGTATGGTTAGCAGTGTAAGGTCAGTGACTTGTGATGCTAGCAATGTCCTGGTGCCTCAGTTGTTGATGGTGATGAGTGGTGTCAAACAAGCATGCTCAAAAGCTTTTTGCCAATATCATCCAGTGCTTGGAGAAAAAAAAAATCTTTATATAATATGGAAATTCACATCTTCAAATTAAAGAAAGAAAAAATGTCTTGGTAAGCAATTGATTTAATGCTCCTTGGCAAAGAGTCTACAAGCCTCTGGAACTGCACACGATCTCCATTTTTCTATAAGACGTTCCCACGTTAGATGCTTTGATATTGATTTGCATTGACTCAACTTCATAAAGGGGACTCAATCTAGGTCAGAAAACTGCACTCCAGAGCAAAATATACCAATTGCATTTACTGAAGACATCGGAACTGAAAAGTAGCAGATAAACAGGATAAATATGATTGTGCTTGATTTTCTAAATGTAATCTTAAGGAAAAAGCTTCATCCCCAAACTCCAAAATTTGAGCCCTTGGTCCTTGTTCATTTTAGTTACATTTTTAAAATTTTATTTAAAACTGGAGATAAATTGAAGGTTACAAGAAAAAGAAAAAGAAAATGAAAAAAAAAAGGAAGAAGTATTCAATGCCAATTGCAAAATCTCAATGACATTTGCTGCACTATATGGCAGGTATCACATTTGCGATGGTGACCAAATCAGGTTTTCCTAAAGACTTATCCTTTCCACTTAAGCATGTGTTATAAGTGTGTATGCTGTTGTGGGTGCAGTTTGAACATCTTTAATAAAGAATTGTATTTAAACACATGGCCAGGTGATCAGACACTAGAACTAGTCAGGCAAACTACAAGGGGCGTTCAAATCAAACTTTTGATTGTGCAGAATAATAGAACACAGTTATGAGAGGAAAAACTCTCTTCATTTCTCTATATAATCCCCTGCTACACTAATGCATTTACACTATTGCAGTGTTTCACTAGTGCTTCAATACCATCAAGGTAGAAGATTTTCTCAGTATCCCTGAGCCATGATTGGACTTCCTGCTTCACATCTGAAATGCTTGCCTCCCAGGAACTCCTAAAATGGCCAAAACATGTGAAATGGCTCGCAGTGAGGTCAGGACTATAGCAGGAATGTGGGCAGCAGCTCCCAGGGAAGTTCCTGTAATGTGCAAGTGGTGTTTGCAAAGAATTGTGTGTAGAGCTTCCACAGACAGATGCGCCACTTCTACAAGTGGGTGTTTCTTGTCGAAAAGTTATCTGTTGAGTATTTGTTGATTTCCAAGGCCATATGGCATTACATTTGTGTCAACAAAGTAAATAAATTGAAAGTGAATAATAAATAAATGCAAAACAAGAAACTAATATTAAATGTAAAAATAGTTTTTCAATCTCGCAACTGTGTTTCATTGACACTTCTGGCACAACCATCCTTCATTGGCAGGTATTAAAAGGCTGCTTCCTTATTGGACAGCTGCTATATACTGTAGTGGGTCTTACAGTTATGTGTCCTCATTGACCACAACCTGTTGGGAGGAAATTACAGGACTGTGGAAAACTGAGGACCAAACGTGAAATGTCAACAGCAATTATTTATTTATTTATTTATTTATTTATTTATTGCAGTCTAGGGCAACCACGTTTGTAGGCCACTCTGCAATTAGCGAAAACGTGCTTCCCATGCATTTGAATATTATTACCAAATACTGATAGATTCTGGAATTCATAACTATTCTATATTTGTCCATTATTTGTGGATATTTTATTAATAAAATAAGCTAGCAATTAATGCAGAACCAAAGCATTTTCATGTTTTCAGCTATCTCAGACATGACAACCTTACCTTATATAGTCTATATAAAAAAAGACTAAATATTTTCTACTAAGCAACAGATCCACAACATTGATTTTTTTTGTGCATATCTGTTTGCCATCATTACCCATGACAGACAATTATGCACTTTTTTAAAAAACTTTTCCCCGTGCGAGCAGTATTACTGAAACGGAGAGAAAAATTTGAAATTCAACAGAATTTGTAATGAGAAGTCGTTAATAACGCTCTCACCAAATGCATATTCATTGTCAAAAATGATTCTTGCATCATTTCACTCAGTCGAAACACAAATGGCAGCGCCTGGCCCAACACTGAACATGCCTTCAGCGTCTGATGTTTGCATATCATTTTAATGTGATCACTTTTATTATTGAGTTGTCGGAGTTTTTCAGATGGGTTTGAACACAGCTGTCTCCAGCTGATGAAACTTCTGGCAAGGCGATATCCGAGGCCAGCATCCTGTGTACATCTGCCAACCCACTTTATGCAAGGGGGAAAAAAAAACAGTCACCTTTCATTCCTTCAAGGTGTTACTTTCACCTGCAAATTCTCTGGCTTTTTATGAGGTGCTACTTTTACCTTCACTTTGAACATCCTGTGTCTCATTTCAGAGATGCAGCGTGAAAGGATGTCGATCTTTATGACCTGGGGTTTGACGAAAACATGACAAAGTTATCAACTCATTGAGACTCAGCTATCAGTCTTATTGTGAGTGAGATGACAACTCAGCTGTGTGCCTCGGGGAGCGAGATTATTATATATAATCTCTTATATAATAACAATTCTAACAATAGCATCTGTAAGAAAAACAACAATAAATACAATTTTAATTAAAATACATTTTCTGCAGTGGTTAGCACTGTGGCCTTGCACCTCCAGGGTCGATTCCCATTTCGCGTTTGTGTACGCATGAGGTTTTCCCTGTGCTTGGTGGGTTTCCTCCAGATACTCCAGTTTCCTCCCACAGTCCAACAACATTGGCACTGGCTGATTGGCATCCCTAATTTTCACACAGTGTGTGAATGAATGTGTGAGTGTGTGCTTGTGGTCTTGAGATGGTTTGGCACTGTGTACCCTGGGTACACACAGTGCCAAACCATCTCATCTCCAGGCCTCCCATGACCCTGAACAAGATAAGCGGGATAGACGATGAGTGCGTAACTTTTTTTACACATAATATATGGTGAATTAATAATAATAGTAATAGCAAAAATGTTTGTAATGTGCTTGTTCGAGACCCAACATACTACAGTATACATATATACAGGGAATAAAACTAAACACAACATATTGGGGCTTTTTGGGGATTTTGAACATTTTGCTAGAGAATACCAAACTGTCCCAAAATTTTAAAAAAAATTTCGCCACTGTGATGTCTGTAACGTCTTGGCAACTTTGTGATGTCAGAAGTTTTAAATCGCCTTTGAATTGACTATGCATTGTCTACAAAACATGTAAGGTGTTATGCAAAATTGCCTCTGTAGCCTTTTGTAGATTTTAGATTTTGTGTTGGCTATGGCTTGTTGCTCAGCTCTGAAGTTCTTCTGGAGGCTACTTTGTTGCTGGAGGGGCGTGGCTCAACAGTAACACACACACTGAAATAGAACGTTTGTTAAAGGAGTGAAACTAAAGGAGTTTGAGGTATGAAATGATGCATTATCTGAGGAGTGTTTCAGATGGAGCATTCACAGGCACACTTTTAGCCCTACGTTACCTTGTTAACAGGACAATATGGGACCTTTAAGATGCTTTTATGACTCACCTAAGACACCACTATGAACCGTGCAAAACTCATCCTGTTTTAAATACCAGTGACTACAGAAGCTCTGAACCTCCTGCACACTTCTGTAATAACCATCAGTATAAGCTGTGTAGAAATTATTATACTGTACTGTTTAGCCGTTTGGTGTGCAGGCTTAGATTTTTAAAATTGAGAAATACTGTATCCATATTTTCTGGTGCACACAAGAACATTTATGGAAACTACTGTATGTACTGTATATAGCACTTACTTACTCATTGTTTATATCACTTTTTATGGTATATAGTGTCGCCGGGGCCTGGAGCCTAGCCCTAATTAGTTTGCTAGCGGTATAAGGATCTATCCAATGACGGAAACTTCAAAGCACTTTTTTCAAGTTGCTCTGGATGGGAGCATGAGCCAAAAGCCTAAATGTAATTGTTAATGTATCCCAGGAGACTTGGCATGAGACAGGCTACACCATGGTCGGTTGTGCCAATCCATCGCATGGCACACACATACAGTACACACACTCACATGTGGGCAATTTGAAAATGCCAGTTAGCCTAATCTGCATGTCTTTGGACTGTGGAAGGAAACCAGAGCATCCAGAGGAAACCCATCAAGCACTGGGAGAACATGCAAACTTCCCGTACACAGACCCGAGGTGGGAATTGAACCTGGACCCTGGAGGCCACAATTAAACCACCCTACCGCAACATGTATGTAGCACTATAAACTGATTTACAATGTCTCTTACATCTTTGTTTAATATTTTGAGAAACCAATATTGATATTAACCAATCTAGAGTACACTTTATTGTTTAACACTGTAATATTATACGGCAGTGTAGTGGTTAGCACTGTCACCTTGCACCTCCAGGGTCCGGGTTCGATTCCCGGCCAGGTTTGATTCCTGTCTCCATGTGCATGGAGTTTGCATGTTCTCTCTGTTCTTCTCTCCCCACAGTCCAAAGACATGTAGGTTAGGTTAATTGACATTCCCAAATTGGCCATAGTGTGTGAGTGTGTGTGTGTGTGTGTGTGGCACCCTATCCATGATGTATCCCACCTTGTGTTCTAAGCCTTGTGCCTGGGATAGGCTCCAGGCCCCTGTGGCCCTAAATATAGGATTAAGTGTAATATTATAATTTATTCATTTTCATCCATCTTCTATACAGGCTAGGCCTGGAGCCTATCCCTGGCAGGGTACATACTGGACAGTGTGCTGATTTATTGAGTGCACACACACACACACGCACGCACGCACGCACGCACGCACGCACGCACGCACGCACGCACACACAAACTAATTACAATTAACCTAATCTTTGGGCTGTGGGAGGAAACTGGAGTACCCGGAGGAAAACCACCAGTGTGAGGCAACAGTTGTAATGTTGTAATGTTTTAGAAACATATGTGATGGCTCACCGAATGGTTCAGAGAAAAAGTATTAATATGAGAAGATTGAAGTAAGCTTAAAAAATATGGTTCACTTATGAATCTGATTGTTTCCATCTGTTCCCAAATGAGAGACTGTTGCTCAATCCTGAAGGCCTGAGAAAACCCTTTACTGTATTGCACATACAATGCATTTCTCTTTTGCTACTGAACAATCAGTGCAATGAGACCCCTGAACACTTCCAGGCAAAATGCCATCAAAATACCATTTCTTTTGGCCAGGCAATGCATACAGAGACAGAAACTTATAACGTTAACCAAACCAATCAACAGCTACTTTTTAGCTAATGTAATGCTATGCTTGCTATGTTCTGTTATTGTTACTACTGTATACTGCAGATTCTGTCCAAAAAGTCACTCAGGCCCATAACTGTAAAAGGGTAAAATAGCTTATTAAGAGATTTAGATGCTCTGACAAAACAAAACACTTGTTTACTTAAAGGTAAATCTTAAAGGTCCCATAGGTTTCTAGTTCTTCAACAAGTTAACATACTGTAGGTCTCAAAGTGTGCCTGTGAATGCTCCAGCTGTAATACTCCTGAGATAATGCATTATTTCATACCTCAAACTCCTTAATGTTTCACTTCTTTAACAAAAGCAAGTGAAGTATACAAATGTTTTGCTTTGTGTTTACTTCTGTGTTTTTTCTACACTTTGCATGTCAAATATCCCAAGGTGTGAAATGATTACAACTTGCAAATTATTCTTACAATGCACCATGAATGCATCATTAGTGTGACCTCTAACAACGACAGTACTTCCTGTTTGAGGCAGCCCTGGTTTTTATTCTCATTACAAAATCTTGCCATATTTCATGTCTGAAAAGGTTCTGAGCCTTAGTTATATCTGACTGCCTTAACATATTTGTTTTGGTTTATTCTTTGGGCTATTATTTCCTGATTGTATTTTAATGTTTGCCTGCCCTAGCAATTTAAATTTAGCCTTGTCTACCTAATCACACACTTCATGCACATGTATCCTAACCCTGTCTCTGAGTCCAGATTTTATTTATGATTCCATTCTGACCATGCTCAGCAACATGTTAACAGCTGGCACTTTTTGAAAACGGGATTGATTTGCCTTATGTTTGTTCCACTGCCGTATGCAACTATCCAAATAAACTTGATCAAAGCATTATGATTATTCCCTGTGTGAGAAAGTTACACTTACTCTATTTAGGAAGGTTGTAAACATCTTTAGACACTTTCCCCCCCAATGCATACAGCTGAATGAGATAACTCATTTTTTGAGAAAAACTAATTTTTGAATGCAAGGTTGTCTAAAAAAAAAAATGTAATTTGAAAACAGTTACATACAGTGGCTAAAAAAAGTAAGCAAAACTATTTGTGATTGTCTGGTTTTCTGTATAATAGGTCATAAAAGGTAATTTGATTTTTTAAAAAGTTACAAATATGACCAACAATATTTCTAAGCTGAAATAACACAAACAGTCATGGTCTGGGTCCGGGTTCGATTCCAGGTCAGGCTCGATTCCCGTCTCTGTGTGCATGGAGATTGCATGTTCTCCCCGTGCTTGGTGGTTTCCTCCGGGTAGCCTTGCACACACATTCTTGACTTTTTTTCTTACACTTGCATAATTTGCACACTAGGTGGACTGTTTACAGTATATATATATATATATATATATTCTCATTTCATATTTTTCATATTGTTATAATTTGCTTTTAAGCTTTTAATTCTGTTTGATATATCGTTTTTTTTTAATACCTATTCTGTTTATACCTATATTTATTTTATTCTATTTTATGTTAATTTTTACTTTTTAGTGGCATTCACTTGGGGGAAATAAAGAAAGAATTTCATTGTTTGGGGGAAGCATGTTTCTTTACTGTGCATGTGACATTAAAACTTTAAACATTATAAGCAAAAAAAAAAAAAGTTTTCAGCATCATCAGCCTCTTCCTTTACCAGTTTTAGTTTCACTTTGGTACAAGATGTCAGATACATTGTACTGTATACTGTACAGTATGTATGCCCTGTATGACGTCTGTTCATGCATAAACCAACCATGAGTCCATCAGACCTTCCATGAGGTTTATGCTGTATTGTTACAGTAACAGCAAACAGAACCAGACAAAGCATCACGGAGCAGCAGCCTCACATTCTTCTACACTGTCCCTGCTTCTACACTATGTTTACACTACAGTACACTATCCCACATAGTTTTTTTTGCAGCTGGTAATCTTTTCATTTATTAAACTTGTAGCATAGCCAACATATTTGCCGGAAAAGCAAGGTGAAAAAAGACACACGTGCACATGTGCGCACACACACACACACACACACACACACACACACACACACACACACACACACACACACACACACACACACACACACACACACACACACACACACACACACACACACACTAATTACAATTAACCTAATCTTTGGGCTGTGGGAGGAAACTGGAGTACCCGGAGGAAAACCACCAAGCACTAAGAACTAGGTGATGAACACAGACCAGAGGCGGGAATCAAGCCCTCACGCCTGAGGGTGTGAGGCAACAGTTGTAATGTTGTAATGTTTTAGAAACATATGTGATGGCTCACCGAATGGTTCAGAGAAAAAGTATTAATATGAGAAGATTGAAGTAAGCCAGTTTAAAAAATATGGTTCAATTATGACTCTGATTGTTTCCATCTGTTCCCAAATGAGAGACTGTTGCTCAATCCTGAAGGCCTGAGAAAACCCTTTACTGTATTGCACATACAATGCATTTCTCT
>JAAGKR010000516.1:131792-159778 GCA_011419295.1 Clarias macrocephalus | reverse complement strand
ACACACACACACACACACACACACACACACACACACACACACACACACACACACACACACACACACACACACACACACACACACACACACACACACACACACACACACACACAAAAACATTTCCACAATGTTTGGGTGAAAAAAAAGCTTAAAGTCAAGGTGTCAAACTTTGTTGTTGGCAGAAAATCCCATTTTTGGCCAAAACACAATTTATTGTCTTTTCTGGATGCTTGCCAGGCCTCAGATACAGTTACATCCAATAAGTTATCCCAGATTGCGACATTAACAACTTGCTGTATAGAATGTAATAAGTCTTCTTTTGGCTCAGTTTATCATGACATAAAGATGCCAAAACAAAAGAAGTGAAAAAATAATAACCAGTTTTAACCGCTTCAGAGGGTCACTTGAGATGAGTTGCTTTATCTGAGCCATGAAAGAAGGGAAAACAAATAGATAACTTTCTTCATAGTAAACTGTTCTTACCCTAAAATGTTTAAACTTGAACTTTTAGGCTAAAGTTGTTCGTCCGGCAGTGGAACTAAAATGATACATATTGCTACTGCTGGTAATTCTGAATCTGCATATGACAGGACTATAAAAAACATGAGACATTTTCCATTGCTCTCTGTTAAATGACATTAAATGTAAAAAATAAATAAATAAATAAAAAAATCAATCCATTGACTGAATGTTTGGAAAAAGCGTGAGTACTGGCGAGATTTCTTAAAATCTACAACTGAACAGTTTGACAGCAAAATGAGATAAAGGCCATATATATATAGACTCATTCTGTCAAAGTATATTTTCGCTGGTATGCAAGATTGTCTAAAAAAATCACTTTGATTTTATAACCGTTACATACAGTGGCTAGAAAAAGTAAGCAAAACAATTTGTGAGTGGTTTTCTGTATAATAGGTCATAATATGTGACTTGATTTTCAACAAAGTTTCGGATATGAACCAGCAATATTTCTAAGCTAAAATAACACAAACAGTCATGGTCTGGGTCCGGGTTGGATTCCAGGCCAGGCTCGATTCCTGTCTCTGTGTGCATGGAGTTTGCATGTTCTCCCCCTGCTTGGTGGTTTCCTCCGGGTACTCCGGTTTCCTCCCACGGTCCCAAGACTTGCAGGCTAGGCTAATTGTCATTCCCAAAATTGCCCATAGTGTGTGAATGAGTATGTGTGAGTGTGTGTGTGCCCTGCGATGGATTGGCACCCTAAGTCTCCTGGGATAGGTTCCAGGCCCCCCGTGACCCTGAATACATGATAAAATGGTATAGATGATGAGTGAGTGGGTGAGTGAGTGAGTGGTGTGAATGGCTCTCTTGACGTCATTCCATAGCATCTTTGTTGGGTCGAGGTCTCGGCTCAGACAGGCCAGCTCCAAAAGGTGAATTTAGTGTCTCCGAAACCATCCTACGGTATTTTTCATTGTCCTGCTCCATCACCGAGCTTCTTCTGAGCATCAGCTTGCAAACAACCATCCTGACATTTTACGGATACCGAAAATCGAACCATAGGAATTTATTTCCCCTTCACAACAGCAAGCTGTCCAGGTCAAGAGGGAGCAAAACATATTATGATGCCTCCTCAGCTGTACGGATGATGCTGAATGTTGTTTTCAGGTTGGTTGGTTTCACGTTTTGCTCTTTATCCATCCTCCATCCTCCATATGAATTGTTGTGTGTTCTCCTCAAACAATTCAACCTTCATTTCATCTATCCACAAAACATTTTCCCAGTAGTGCTGTGGATGGTCAAAGTATTATAGTGGCTAAATTCAGACATGCTGCAATGTTTTCTGGAGAACAATTGCTTGGTTAATGGTGCCCAGCCGTGGATACCAAGCCTGTTCAGTGTTCAATGTTTTGCAACTCAGAGATGCTAACTAGTGGCAATTAAGCCTTTATCTGTTACACAATTTTTTTTTTCACATTAAGCATTTGTGTATAGAGAGTAGCCACAGTATCAAATGATCTCCATTTAAAAACTATGGAGTAACTATGGATTAAATTTCAAGGGGTTTGATTCAAATCAGCGAGATATCAGGTAGAGAAAGTGTGCTGTGCTTGTCAGTTTGTGGAATTGAGCAGAACATTATTACACTTAAATAGAAATCATGATGTTTTCCAGCAGCAATGGGAGACCTTCATATACTGTAGGTATTGTGTTAGACTTACACATGGTTAGAAACATGGTTAACACATCCACAAGACATAACCAAACCTATATATATATATATCCATTCCAATTGATAAAAAAATCAGTATATACTAAAGCAACATCTTATACACCCAAACCTGGTCAGACTGTGTACTGTGGAATAAACAGACAAACTGAATATTTGACTTTAGATAATTTTTTGAGGTCATGGAGAGGTTGAAATGGCAACGACAGCCTGCAAATCATGCCACAGATACACTCCTGATGGCAATTTCACCAAAACCTCGACAACAAACTATTCCTCACTTCACTACTGCTGGGCCAAAACAATGATTTGCATATCAAAAACAGCAAGCAAAATACTTTCAGAACTACTACAGTGCTTTTTATATATATTTATTTCTGCCAATTTCTTCATAGCACTTGATGTTCTTGTTACAGCTTCCCGACACACAGCAAAGTCTTTCTCGTCGTACACTTTGTACAAGAAGGAGAGGTAAGCAGTTAGCAGAGAGCAAGTGAGGACTTGGGGTTTCATCAAGCTCTTGCTGGGTTACGAGTGCCTGCTCAGTGGCTGAGGTGCTCTTTTGGGCTCAGCGCCATAGATGAAAGCTCATTAGGCAGTGTGGTGAGAAGAGGTGAGGAGAGGAAGCAATTGGGGTAAGCAGGGAGCAGGGATGCCTAATTGGGGTGTGTGATTACACCGGCTGCTGTTAGCAAGAATTAAGCAATAGCAGACAAACCCAGCAGCGTGGCTCATCACCACAGAGAGGAGAGAGCGGGTGGCGACGCTGGTGTAGCTCTAATTACAGTACACACCTTTGCCACCATAACACTGCACAATGTATGACAAGTACAAAACAGTTATGATGAATAGGTAAAATCATGACCTCACACCGGCCCTTTTTCACGATTTACTGAATTATATTACACATGGGCCATTGGCCTGTTTATATTTAGTAAATTTTGTGTCTATTTATCACGAATGCATTGGATCTGCATTGGAGGATGGGACTCGCATGGACATTCGCATACATATTACACCTAGGGGCACTTTACCAAGTGAAAACAGGCTAACCTGTAGAAAACCCAGACGGTTAATAATAATAATAATAATAATAATAATAATAATAATAATAATAAATTATAATCATCGTCATGGGAGGTCTTGAGCTTATCCCAGGGGATCTGGTGCACAAGGCTGGATGTTATGGCCTGGACAGGGTGTCAATCCATCACGGGGTACACAAATACACACACAATTTTGGAAACACCAGTTAGGCTAATCTGCTTGTTTTTGGACTGTGGGACGGAATCGGAGTATCTGGAGGAAGCATAGGGAGAACATGCAGGCTTCATGCACACAGACACAAAAGTCGGAACTCGAACCCTCAACCCTGGAGTTTTGAGGCCACTGTGCAAGGCCACAGTAATAACTGCTATGCCACAGTGCCACTCAACAAGAACAACAATAATAATAAAAAAATAATAATCTTGTCACCCTGACCAGGAGATTTTAGAAGATAAACTGATGAGCATTTAAGATGTCCACAGATGTTGCACATGATACTACTACCAATAATAATAACAATAATAATAATAATAATAATAATAATAATAATAATAATAATAATAATAATGTTTCATGATAACAGCCTAAGAGTATTTGAGTATGTTATTCATCTACTTTGTTCTTTCTGTCTTTACGCACACACGCACACGCACACACACACACACACACACACACACACACACACACACACACACACACACACACACACACACACACACACTTCCGCCCCCCCATGTTCTCATCGCTATCAAAGCTACAAGTGATGCACAAGTGGCAGACATCAAAGCGGCGGTGCTTCCTCATCAAACAATGTCGTCACAAAGCGTCTCTTTGAACCTGTTCCTCTGCAAGTGTGTAACAAAAAGCCTTAATTAACGCATACGTCTCTAGCCGCAGGAGCTTTGTCCTCTCACTTTCTCTAAAACCCTTGTTGCGGGCCAATGTTATTCTTAGTCAACCCGAACCTAGCAATATGATGACAGGCGGTGTGGAGATGAGAGCACCTTCTTATCCTCGTGAGTGAGAGACTGACTTTAGGTTCTTCAAAGAGTTAAGAATAGAGATGTTGCATTTTTTAGGAATTCAACTGACATACTGTATGAGGGGTGTTCAAGTCAAACTGGGACTTGTGATGAAATTTCATGTGAATAAAGGCATCAAACTGATTGACATTTACAGAAGACTTCAAGCAGAGTATGGTGATGAGACTCTTAGCCTCAGTGAAACATTTGAATAGTGCAAACGATTTGCTTGTTTCATGAACATTCAGCAAGTAGAATGCTTGATCCCTTAAAATCAACGAATAACTTGTTGCCAACTCGCACAAGAGACACATCTGTCTTTGGGAACTGTACACATCATCCATAAACGCAACTGCACCTAACACAAACATGGTGAAGAGTTATTGCCACATCACCCATATAGTCCTGTCGCTGCAAGCAATTTCACATGGATGGGTCATTTAAGGGTTTCCTGGGAGGCCAGTGTTTCAGATGTGAGTCCAATCATGTATCCGGCGTACTGAGAATTTTTTTTTTGTTCATTAGTGTGACGGGATTATTTACTCTCATAACTTTGTTCTGTTATTCTGCACTATCAAAAGTCCCTGTTTGACTTGAATGCTGCTTATAAGACAGGATGTGTATTGTGTACTGCATACCATTGTATTGTAAAGTCTCATTTTGTGACAAAGCTCATGACAAAAGTCACTTTTATGATAGACAGTCCCATAAAATCCCTAAATGGACCCTTTGTGGGTTTTATTGTTAAGTCACTGATGTTACATACAGTATACATAGAGTGCCAATGGGAAATTAGTGAATCCTTTACAATGTTCTATATTTGTGTATTTATCCAGTCCATTAACTATTGTAGTTAAAAAGAATCCAGTTCAACAAGTGAGGCAAAATATTATAGTTTTAATTTATTTAATTGCAAAAACACTAAAAAAATTACCTAAAAAAACAGAAACTTAGGGTGTATAATTTTTTTTGTTAAATATTTGAAGACATTCAAAGATGTAAGGCAAGAAAACATTTTGACAACAGACAACAGGTCATGTAATGAAAAGTATTAAGTGGACTTAGCAATAAAAAATAGGGAAAGCTAGAATGACTGTGTCAAAACCCAGGTTATAAAAAACATTACAGACAGAGTAATGAATTGGGTGTTTAGTGTGTTTGGTGTTTAAGTAGTGTGTGGGTGAGTAAGTGTTGTGTAAGAGGTGTGTGCAATCAGTAATCAGGTGACTGTAAGCGTGAGTTATCTAGTGAGTGCTGGGGAACATAATTCATTTGGCCATGTTTATACTTTTGTAGAGATTGAGAAAAGGGTTTGCAAAACTTCTGGCAGCACTGTATGTTATTGAATAAATATAATGTGTAAATATCACAGAAGAACCTGGTCAAGGTTTGTGGTGTCAGAACATTCTTGTCCATTTTGGGTTATGTGCCTCTGCATAAAAGGATGTCCATGTGTCTGTAAAAATGTCTTGGCATATAGTTACATTCTCGTCTCATGCTTGACTGACGTTTTTATGATCTGTACATGCTGGTCAGGTGGACGAGTTCATCCATTTGTTCTTTCAGTCTTGATATACAATTCAAGTGCAGGAGGTGGCTGGAGGTACAGTAGCTCTGTTCCTGAATCTGCAACCACACACACTTTTTTTTTCATACAGGCAAAGGATAATAATAATAATAATAATAATAATAATAATAATAATAATAATAATTATAATAATTATTATTATTATTATTATTATTAATTATTATAATATTCTATATATTTTTATTATTTTTTTCTATTATTTTTTTTAAATTATTATTATCAGCATGGTTGTTAGAGATGACTTCTTGTCTGTGCCAACAATTCAAAGAAAGTAAATAAAACACAGACACTTTGTAAAATAAAAATCAGACACTCGCTTTTTAACAGTTACACATGATTGATGTGTAAAACTCATAGCCAGTTGATAAAATATACATAAAAAATATGATCATTTATTAAAACAACAAAAAATGAAAATAATATAAATAAGCAGCATGGTTTTTGATAGAGGCAGCATAAAGAGGCTGTAACTATAACTCACACTATTGCTCTTGTATTTGCTAAATTACATGTCTTTCTGTGATTATGATTGTCAAAAGCCACTAACTGCCCCCTTGAGGATAAATCAGTTTTATTTAGGTGTGAATCTGTTCAATTTTATGATGGCCAGATAATTTTTAAACCACTAGATGGCTCTAAAAGATCATCTTGGCTTGATTAAGCCATGACATGAACAACGTGAAGTCCACTTTGAGCCACTGTTGAAATTATCCATTAATAAAACACATCTTTCAATTTGAGCACAAAATTTGTACTTGTTAAAAATATTGTTCGTCAGTAAAAGATTGTAATGTTTGGAATAAAGAAAAATCTATGTCCTGGATAATATTTTATTTTATTTCATTTCATTATTATTATTTTTTAATTATTATATGGTTAGGTCATAATCTACCTGTGATGGTGTTAAACTATAGACGCCCTCTTGTGGACAGAACCGGCAACAGCAGAACATCAATAAAAGTCAGTGTTAATCTGATATCACGACTGAGAGACAGAGCACACAGACAAGACAGAAGCTACAGTATATTCTAACAGCTACGTTCACTCTGCCATCACTTTCTGTTTTAGGGCGAAAAACCAACACTCTTCTGCTTGTTTAGAAGGACTCTGTACAAATTAATGAACATCATAGAGAACACCTCACATTACCAAAAAACAGCTCTGACAAAGAATGCTACCGAAAATCTTTCTTCTGACCGCAATCTCAATAACTACAATAACAAGTGAGAGAGTTCCTTCTCTGATATCATCACTACACATAGATCATGTACATTCTGTTCTGTTGTTAATAACCATACTCTTAACTCAGTTAATATTCCTTGAATTCACCTTAATGCAGAGTTTCCTAGATTATCCAAGTGATTGCATAATGATCACCATGTCCGTTACAACTTATACATATGAACATCCTATACAAAGTACCAATGTATTCTTTTGTTATATTGTTATAATCTGCAACACATTATCTCATTAAAGCATCCTTAGATTATCCACCTGACTGCACGACTGTACAATGTACTGTATTATAGGTCTGTAGAAATGACCTTTTAAATGATCTTTCTATGCACGTTCATTCTTTCTTTTTAACCTTCGCCCTGTAGCATTGTAGTATCTTTTCTTGTAAACTTTGGGACCTGGTATGTATGTAGTATGTATGTAGTATGTATGTAGTATGTATGTAGTATGTATGTATGTAGTATGTATGTATGTAGTATGTAGTATGTATGTATGTATGTATGTAGTATGTATGTAGTATGTATGTATGTATGTATGTATGTATGTATGTATGTATGTATGTATGTAGTATGTATGTATGTACACTACTGCTCAAAAGTTACGGATTACTTGCAAATATATTTGCTTTTGTTTAGTAATTTATTTTCTACATTCTACAACAATACCCAAGACTATGAAATAACACATATGGAATTAGGTAATTACGTAACAACAACAACAACAACAACAACAACAACAACAACAACAACAACAAAAACAACAACAGCATTCAGTTGTTATTTTCTGGAATAGTTCTGGCAAATCTAGTATTGTCAAGTGCATTTGCAAAACCCATCAAGCACCATGAAGCAACTGGCTCTCATGAAGACCAAAAGCAAGGAAAGCAAGACCAAAACTTACCCCTGCTGCAGAGGAGAAGCTCATTTAGAGTTACCAGCCTCAGAAATCATTAATTAACAGCATCTCCGATTAGAGCAGCTATAAAGGCTTAACAGAGCATGAGTAGCAGCTACAGCTCAACATTAACTGTGCAAAGGAGATTATTGCATATTTTGGACGCCTTCAGCTTTGCATTACAATGTAGAAAGAAATAAAAATCAGGAACGACCGCAGAATTAGAAAGTGATTCCAAACTTTGAGCAGCATTATATCTATCTATCTATCTATCTATCTATCTATCTATCTATCTATCTATCTATCTATCTATCTATCTATCTATCTATCTATCTATCGATCTATCTATCTATCGATCTATCTATCTATCGATCTATCACATAATTTTTACACTGTAACTTATTTGCTACTATATTGCAACATCTCCTTGCACTCTACTCACACAGAACTGGGTACTGTAACTGTTCCTGTACATACTGTAGAACGTCAGCACTGCACTGTCCTTTTAATGCCCAGTGTGTTGTCTCTAGTAGTGATTGCACTCTTATCACACATTTTCACAGGTATTGCACTGTTTGCACACATATTTTGTTGTAGTCCATTCTTGTTATGTGTAGCTTAGAGTTGTATGTGCTTTCTGTAGCACTATCGTCCTGGGAAATATTAAATAAAAGCCACTTGCCTGGACTTGACTCATGATATACTGTAGGCTTATACTTTAAATGACTTTTCTGAAATGTGTAGTACAACCTCGGAAATATGAATAATTATCCCCAAAGGAAACTATTTGTCAGAACAATATGCACTGGCTTCCTTTAGTCTAATGAAAACAGTAGTGTTTATTGTCTCAGTTTAATAAAAGCCGTTGCTAATTTCATCCTTAACCGAAATAGCCTTAGAGTAACATCATATTTGAATATTATGTTAATGTTATCACCCGTTTTGTTTTCAATGACATTTTGTTTCTAATGAAATTAGTAACTGAAAAAACTGATCATGAATAATCAGCAGCAGAGTAAATATCATGATTTCCATCATAGGTTATTGCTGCATATGAAGTTGCCGTGTGATCCCCTCACAAGACGTCGTGTTGAATCTTAAGCAGCCCATGGAACGAACAGGACAGGGAAATCTGTACATCAGTTCAACTTGGCATTTCTTCTTTGTTATCTTTGTTATGAAAGTCGTTCACATGCAGTACGCTTAAGCACGTTTTTTTTCCGTTTCTTTTTGATCTTGCACTCTTAAGCAGTGTATATAAACTTTTTTTAATTTTTTATTTTTCCATATTTTTATTATGCTGCTGAATAAAACACAGATACTGGGATGAAACATTGATGGCATGATAAGTGTACAAACCTGGCATGAAGATTTATGATAAATGACAGTATCTGTTTGCAACTCATTTTCAAATTGCACAGCAAATGAAGCGTAACACTGCAGCAGTATAGAGCAACAGTAGAGTTAAATGATTTGTTTAGTTAAGGTCTTACAATCTTTTTTTCCCCCCAAATGGACTTGATGCGAGCTCTCAGCTTGCAGGAGTTTTGCAAAATAATACAACAAATGCTGTTTAATATAACAGAAATCATAATGTTGCAAATGCATATAGGTTTTACATTCATATTATGTTCTGTACATACATTATAGACTTTAGAGTAAGGAAAAAACATATAACGAGAGATCATTTGATTACCAGTAAATGCTACTAAGGGGTGAATCAACATAATAAAAATTTATGAAAAAAAAGAGAAATAAATAAAAATTATTTTAAAAGCTAAATTTAATTTCATTTGACTTTATTTAATTTAAGCATCCAAGTATCAATAATAACAAGCTGTCCTGTATTGTGTTAACAGCCTCTGTGTTCTTTTCAACCTGCTGCCAAATGATTTTCATTTACATGTCATTCAACGTCCCGACTTTCATCTAAAATAACACTCCTTGCGTAATATTCTGATGAGCAGCATCCTAATGATGACACGGAGCTGCGGTGCATCTGGATGTGTCGCCCTCCACCCCCTCCTCCTCGTTACCCCCCCCCCCTCCCTCCCTTCTCCTCTTTTAGCAAAAGCTCAAAGACTGATGTCCAGTCGTTACATGGACGCTGGCGCTTTTGATTTTTAATTGTCATTGTAATCCTCTCCACTCAAGGACTGCAAATGCACCGTTTGAAATCCAAGCCAAAAAAACATGGAGGGTAGGAGGGGAGCTAATCGTGGGAGGAAGGAGGTGGGTCTTTTCAGTTTGCTACACTTCATAGTGGTATATACAGTACATTCAAAAGGATTCGGCCAACTGAAATGTAAATCGCAGTTGTTGAACTCAAATAAGGGTCCACAAGATAACAGGACAGCACTTCACCAATAACAGTTCAGCTTGATGAGGGAGAGCTGAGCTCATTTCGCTCTCCTTGGGCCCTACTTCCATGGGCTATAATAAATTACCAGATGGGCCATTTAGACGATTATACCAGATAACAGTAAAAATGAGTAGCACTAATCAAGGAAAGGTTTCACCAGGCTGAACTTGGCTGCACATGCAGGTGTTTTTTATTTTTATTTTTTTATATGAATGATTTTTTTATTTAAGTGAATTACAGGGAAGTTCTACACTGTTACAGTTATAACACTTGTAGACTGTTACTGTACGACTAAAGCTTTCATACGATCAGTTTTGGTGAACCTGCGCCTACTGTATTCTCAGATTCCTGTTCCTGGCTGGAAGGTGTGGAGCCTGATGTGTGTTGTAATCCATGCACCTTAAGGTTTACTGTATTGTGCATTCTGAGAAGTGTCTAGTTGAGTTATTGTAGCCTTTTGCTCAGCTCGAACCAGGCTTATTTCCTTGCTGTTGGTGTTTCCACCAACAGAATGGCAATTCTTCTTCTTTTTTTTTTCTCTGTTATGTAGGTTATTGAGTACATATTAAAGTGACTTTTTAAGCTTATAATCAGCAAGCACTTGATACAGTAGGCCCTAAAGGTCTAACAGTGAGAAGTCTAATACGATGTAAATTTGAGTTACATGTTGATGCTAAACAGTCTGCATAACAAGCTTTTAAACAGTTATCAAGACTAATTACATAATTATTTGTTATTTTGCCTTTACACAATTCCCAGCATACCACTTCAGTAAAAGCTAGTAAAAACTTTTTTTTTTTTTTTTTTTGTGCATATTTTGGTCATCAGGTATCATCATGGCTGCAGTTTTGATGCAGTAGAAGTAGAAACATTTGAGCACATTTCAGTTATCAGTGTATATCTGTTTTCGTTGCCTGTTGATTCACAGGTCAGTAAGCAGGCTGTAGATGGACAGGGCAGCCTATGATCCAGTCTTTCCCTCTCTTTCTCCATAGCTCTCTTTTGGTCCTTTCAGAAATCCCCAAAGGTGCTATTACTCACCTCAATCAGTCCCTTGTTTGGCCCACTTTGCTTCAATTAAAGCAAGTTGAAGTTACAAATTTGTTGCAAATTCAGCTCGTCAAGCTCTTCAACTGCAGGCCCATGGGCCACTGAAGGGGCGCGAGAGATTCAGAAAGAGTGCATCTGAACTTACCTTGGCCCTGAGAGCTCTGATGCTAGTGATACTCAGGTCCAGGGAAAGAGGCCACCTCGCTAAACCTCTCCATGCATCATGAACAATCAAGGCCATTGTTAGACCCTGAAGTGATGGGCCTGAAAATGGAATCTTTTAGGAAGAAACAAAGAAAGCAGATCGGTTTAGTGCAACCAGAGCTCGAGCCAGGTGCCCCTCTTCGACTCCTTAATTGACCTCATTTGTTACTCATACCTCCTGATCATGGTCACTTTTGCTCATGAACCTGGACCAGGCCTATGGCCACTCCAAAGGGCGCGAGTCACCCAGGTGAGCCGCCTCCTCTACTCTTACGGTCTTAATTTCAGCCTCTGAAACAGGAAGCTCCCAAATATCCCAATTACACTGGCACTTCATGTTCTTTTGTGGCTGGATTTTGCTTACGTTCCCCCTCACAAGCACAAAGAGAATGATTGTGTCACTCTGGTGACTCAAACAGGCATGTCTGTTCTTACAGGATACTGAAGGGATCGCATGTGTGGATAATTACCTCAAGCTTTTAATGGCCCCCAGTAGAGGCCGGTAATGGACCTAGAGATATGTAAAGTGTCATTTATATGGCTGTCTGTGAGCTGGCCTTTAATGGCTTCTGTGTAAGATCCGATTTGTTGGCAGTACCGCAAGGACACGGTGCAGAGACGTTGATGCATTTATGCACTTGTAGAATGTGTGTGAAATTAGATACTGGATATTGTTGGTTTTAGTCTTTTAGTAGAAAACAAACTGGCCTAAGCACAGGTACAGACATATTACCTTGTAATTACATCATAATTACAATTAGACGATACATATCTATATGGAATTAGGTTTACTTTTTGCCTATTGCAAATATTTTTAGCACATGATGCCTTTGATGCACTTATATAATTAGAATCTAAGCGCTGAATATTTTCCCATGAACCACATTTTCACTCTGAAGCCAGTAAAAGTATTCAAATTATAGCTTTGCTTGATTTAGTATAGTCATTAGTTTGATTGTTTTGGTCATTATTGTCCATCTCTGTCTCTCCACCTTCTCTAAATGTCTGCATTTGGTGCCAGGGTTAAGCAGCAGTCTGTTTTTCCCGAAGCTGTTTGTATACTTGAGCTGGTTGTCAGAGGGAAAGAAGGTGGTTGACTAAACCTAATTACCAAAATTCCTTCTGATGCTGAGAACATATCACATTTTCAGTTCATCCATGTCTGTCAACTGCCAATCTGCCAAGTGCCGCCAATTACTGCCTAGTGGCACCAGCATTGGCAAAGACACATGCAGTAATCAGTGTGGTGTGGTCCATGGCCTGGTCTTTGTGAGCAGGAACGAGAATGAAATTAAACTAATAGGAAGCTTGTTTCCAGTCACTGATTAAAAGGCCTTGGAGGTCCTCGGGCATCATCAGGATCTAGCTTCAAATATCCCAAATGTGAGTTAAAGAGAGTCAGATTGCTCCTGTAATGTCTTTTCGGACATCAGCTGCCTGTCTGTTTCCTCAGGGTCATCTTTCCTCTCCCTTGCTTGGTTTTCCTATGTATGTGTCCCCTTTCCTTTGGGCAGCTAATTAGGGAAAGCGTCCAAAATTAATCACCAAATTCACTAGGGCGAAGGGCGATCTGTCCGAAGGCGTGGAAAGAAAGTGCACTCGCATATGCACTTTGAAGCCCTCGGCTATGGAGCAAGAGCGAAACAAACAAGCAGACAGCGATCTGACACAAAAATTCATATAAGTATAAAATGTTGCACTCATTTTCCATGTCAGCTTGTCACATTGAATTAAAAAGGTTGATTTGTTTGTTTGGGCAAAGAACATCATAGGAGCTCAGTCATCTGAAGAACATCATACGGTGACTATCCCCAGAGAGCCCGAGAGAGACCTGGCACAACTGAATGGTCTTTGAGAGGCTACAGAAGGTAAACAGGCCCTGTGAAGTCCCAGCAAATAGAGAAATGCTATAAAATCTCAGGACATTTCACACACTGGGTGTTGTGATATTTTTTTTTTCTTGTGATAAGACACTTTTCCAGGCTCATCCTGTCATCCTGTTCTCTTTTTTTCTACCTTCTCCCCAGAAGGACTTCCTGAAGGCTAAAGCACTGTGCACTTTCTGTTAACTTATGTAACTCGTTCTTTTCTTGATAACTGTACAGTACCGTACCTATCTCTCTGTCTCTCTCTCTCTCGTATTTAATTTAGTCACTAATTAAAGCAGAGCCTGAAGGGTATTTGCGACCTTTCCATATGGAAATCTAGGCAGTTTTTTTTCTTCTTTTCTGTAAGCTGCTGAGAGCTGTGAAGGGCTCTGCATCACACCACTCTGGGCACGTTTGCCACTTATGCTTTTAATATAAGTGTGTGTCAGATCTTGGTAGAAGACTTTTTGACAGGTGTGACAAATGTCAACCATCATTTTATCCTTGTCAGTGTCTTCTGATGTGAGACTGTTCTTGACTTAAAAAGCCTAAAAGTGGTGTCCACAGAGCAAGAAAGATAAAAACTTATGTAAAGTAGTGTAAAATATACTATATGTCGTCCTTGGTGGCATGTTGTTACATCAATGTGATTTATTATTATTATTTGCTTTTAATTTGATCAGACTTCATAGTTTAGTTTACTTCCTGTTTTGTGTGTCCTGTTCATTCCTGATTGGGTGCCTTTAGCCCCATTTTCAGTTTGTCTTGTGTCAGTTTTTAGTTGGCCTTGACTTCGTCGCTCTTCCTGACAGAACACAAGACCAGCACCTAAAGCGTGCATCAGACAACTTGTTGGAGGAACACCATGGAACACTATGGGTCTGAGGTGGGGATGCTGGCATTCACACCTTCTTCTCTCTGATGGAATTTGGGATACTGCTGGAGAGATTGACCCCACACGGTGCTTTCTACAGTGACGGTTCTGCCGGGAAAGCTTGGCAGATCATGAGCCAGGGAAGCAGCATTCCAGATTTTTCATATGCTTTCCAGGCTCAATGAACAGCACATTAATGGGCATAGCTCATCATCTTAAAGCAACATTCCAGCCTAGGGAATTTATGCAGGTGATGAAATGGGTGTATGAAAAAAGTCTCTTTCTCAGCGAATGTTTTGCGAGGGGGCTGTACTCGATGCAATAGCTGGTAAGTTAGCAGGAGTGAAAGAGCGCTGGGTGCTCAGAGGGGCTAACAGGGTGGCTCCCAGCTCCGTGCTCCGATGAAACGGTAAAGTTGGCCAGTTACAAAGCTCAAGAAGGATGGCAATGCCAGTTAGCCTACCTTTGGAGTGTGGGAGGAATTTCAGTGTCTAATAGATAAATGACCTACTGCTGAGCCACACCCAACCAGAGAACAACAGAGCTGAACAACAAGCTGTGGAGGATATCTTCTTATACTGTATGAAGCCACAATAGAGGAAAAATCATACTACTAATAGTCCAATATACTTCTAATAGTCAATACTATTTACATTGTTAATGTATTCAGGTACATATTTCATATATTTGTACTTTACTTTACTATAACAAATACATTCTACTCCACTGCATGATGTTGCATTACTGTATATAACCAAAATGGTGTATACTTTTTGAAATTATTAATGCCACCACTCAATGAGAGAGAGACTAATTTATTGTGCCAACTGTAAGCTCTGTACTTTTAATATCTTTTTAAAGTACATTTGAAAGTAACTACTTGTGCACTTTTGCATAAGTAGAATTGTAAATTGTCTACTTTTTCTTCAATAATATTTTACCCGTGGTATCTCTACTTTTACTCAAGTACAGTATTTGTCTACTTTGCCCATCTTCTCCATTTATAAAGGCATGGCCTCAATGTGTGTTTTTTTTTTCTCTCTTTATGACCACTGCAGGGCGCCGCAGTATGAATGAAACTTCTGCGTTCTTTTTTGGGCAGAAGCTTTTTGGGTTGTGGAAGCTTTATGGTTGGGATGACAGGGGCAGCACAAAGTTGAACACACGTTTCATACTGTAGTTTGTGGTGCTTATAATACCACCTTGTCGAATATTTTACATGTCATCATCTTCATCAAAACTTTTTGCCTTTGTAATGTATTGCAATTAGTTTGCACATGGACAATAGCATACTCCCACAAGGCAGAATAAATAATAGACAATGGATTTATGCATAGATGCAGAGGGAGGTAGGGGCGGGGCTGTGAGAAGAGAGGGAGAAAGGAGAGATGCAATCACTGGCATGGCTCCATTAAAAAGATCATATAATAGAACATCAAATTATATCAGTGTAATATATCACCATATTGTCTCATCTGTTCTCTTTTTTTCTAAATACTGTACAGTATACTGATAAACCTTAAAGTGTCAATTTAACCCCCAGCCCTATATTCTAGCAGGTGGCAGCATGGCTTAGTATGGCGCACACTGATGTCAGAGTGCTGTTGTTGGGCAAACTATTTCTTACATTATGACACTGGTGCCAATGGTGCCAAAACTTGGGAGCTGTATGAATGTGAATTCAGTCCTCAGTCAGAATGCAGTAGTAACAACACCAGACACGCCCCCCCCCGCCCCCTTCCACCTATAAGCTGCCTGTCCTGCACCATATGTGTGTGTGGGTGGGTGAATGGGGGATCCAATATGTAGGTCCTTCTCACTGGAGAGGACCAGGTGGCTGCCTGTAGTCTGCCACACAAGCTCAAACTGGAATATCTGGCTGTCGCAAACACACAAGGGCGGCACATTTACCGCCTCAATCTCCTATAACAGTTAAAAGTCCCTGGTTTTCTGGTGAGAAAAAAAAAGATTGGATTTAGGTCTTCAAATTGATTACATTTCATAGGATGCTATGACCTCACAGTGCACATTCCTTTGTTTATTTAAATGACATAATCTAGAGGAGGGGTCTGCTAATCCAGTCTTGGAGGCTCAGTGTCCAGCACAGTTACTGTAGTAATTCACCAACACACACACACACACACACACACACACACACACACACACACACACACACACACACACACACACACACACACACACACACACACACACACACACACACACACACACACACACTGAACCCTATACTGTAATTAACAGATCATTTGAAACAGCTAGCAGAAGAATAACCAAACTGTTTTGCACACTGGCCTACCAGCACAACCCTTATCTATAGTTATAATTGTCCTTTAAAGAACCCTTTATAACAATCTTTATAACAAACGAAGCAAATTTTGCAATTGGATGGGTGGACGCCACTTGGACTGTGTATAGGCGTGCTCCCAAACATTCCTGCGATTGTGGCAAGCCCATGATCCAAGACCCCAATATCCAAGGTGGTGAGACAGTTTCTAGGAATTCGAGTATACTCTTGTACAAGAGCAGTAATGAGTAGCCTGGCTTACCTGAGCCATGCTGGTCTACATACTGAACTAGTGGAGAGGTGGTGGCTCTGAGTCACTGATTATAAAGTTGGCAGCTCTGCTTGGTTGTTGGGTCTTTTTCTTTCTTTCTTTCTTTCTTTCTTTCTTTCTTTCTTTCTTTTTTTCCCCGAGAAGCGAGCTGGAAATGTTGGTGTGCCTTTAAAAGAGCAGAGTAGGATGTATCAAGTAAGCTGATAAGATGCTGACATTTTTGGAGGGGGGGATTGTTTTACCTTACTAACTACATTGTTTACATGCACTCTTACCCTGGATTTAAGCTGTAGATGGTCAATATTGTTAAACCTAGCTGGGTTAAGAAAGTAGGGGCAAATAGTAGAAATGTAGTGGCAGAGGAAGTTGGAGTAGCTGGGAAAATAATATATTATTGTAATTTTGAATGTAATTATATATATATATATATATATATATATATATATATATATATATATATTTTTTTTTTTTTGGTAGTAATGGATGTGATTTCTGACATGTAAGCAAAAGGAAATGGTACAGCTTTGGTGCATGATAAGGGAAACGGAAAAACATGTTTGCATCGTTATCTGACACTGCCTAATTTGACAAGTATTTGCTAATAGACCTAATATGACAGGTGCAGTGAAAAAAATTAGTATCACATGTTAAATTAATGTGAAATTAATTCTTCATATTTAAGATATATCTGAAAAAGCACACATTTGGACATCATGCTTGATTTGATCACACTTTATATCCTGCTAAATTACACACTGTGTTGATATGACTTGCCAATAAAAATGAATCTTAATATTCTGAATCTATAATTTTTTTGATGTGGCCCACAACCCATGGAGACACCGAAAGAGATTTTATCCGTATGAATATACATTTTTAAAAAGCCATAAATTAGTACATTGGTGAGCAAGATGAATAGCAATTTGCATATTTCCAACTTTAAAGTGCACTTGTAATTAGCTAAAATGCAACACACTTTAATTTGGCAGGATAATTAACGCTCCATGCCAAAATAAGTTCCCAAAATTGATTGACCCTCACTGAGGCAAAGGCAGCCGAAGTGCTTTATGCATTTTTAAATAAGTGATGGAGGGACCACTGGAATGACGGGTGACACGGAGAACAGAAGCAACCCTATGGAGTAGCGTACATGGCCATTGTGTGAATGGCATTTAACATATGAATGATGTCCATAAGCGGCTTGTGCCTGCACCAGCTTACCAATGGAAAGTGTGATTCTGGGGTTGCTGAGACCCTCTGGAGAGTTCCTTTAGTTCGGCAGTGTGTGTGAAAGCTTGTGAGTGTGTAATTACTGATCAGCATGCTCATGCTGTTCTGTTTGCAAGTCAGAAAGACCTCAGTCAGCGAGGCAAAATGAGAGCTTACTGTTATTGTAGATGCATACATTTGCCCTTGAATGTAGCTTGTAGTGTCTCAAAGCAGTGTGGGGTTTCTTTTCATCAGCGGCAGAATGTGACTTGTTTGTTTGCTGCCCTCCAGAAGCCCCTGATCTCTCCTTCTCTCGATTTCTACCTTTCTCTATGTGCTGGCTGTTGTAACGTGAGGTCCTCACATTACCCATGGTGCTTTGAGTCGGTGTCCCTCGGGCAGGAGAGCTAGATTGTGGGTGGCACTGTGCCCTATTGACCACCGATGTCTCCTCTCACGCTGTGTTCGGGGCAAACATTCCAGTGAGGCACTGATGCAGAATGACCACTGTGTGTGGTGTTGTCTAGAATAAGGGTACATGAGGGCAAAAGCCACGCAAACTGCAACAAGAGACACAGATCGACTGATCTTGTGTCTCAGATTTCTTCCTCTCATTTTTCCTTTAAACAATGATTTAACACTGTCATGCACTGACATTACAGGAAAGATATCCTGTTATACCCAACACACTCTCATTGGGCTGTTGCTCTCAGAGGAGTACAGATATGGATACTGTTAATGAAGTGTAGGCTTCTCTTTCCACCGTTCCCCTTCAGACCTACCTCAAAAAGCTCATGCTACGACATTCAAGCTTGTATAATCTCTGTAGACTTGTTGTGAGTGTCATGTGGTCAGCAATATACCCATCAGTTTTGACCATTATTCTTATTATTATCCAATAATATGAACTTGCTGAACATTTTGAAACAAAATGTTATTTAATTACCTATTAAAGAACCTATTACCTATGAAAGAAATACAGACTAATATTAATCCTAATACTAATAATAGCCTAATAATAATAATAAACTGTATGGTGTTTGTGTTACTATTATATAGTTACAATAAAACAAAATTATTCACAGTTAAAATGACAAATATACACTATTACTACTAATACTACTAATACTAATAAAACAACTGTATGGTATTTATTATTATTATTATTATTATTATTATTATTATTATTATTATTATTATTATTAATAAATGTAATTGGTCGCTATTAACATGACAAATATACATTCACTCCTATCAATAATAATAATAATAATAATAATAATAATAATAATAATAATTGGTCATGGTATAATTCATAGGTGGTTTATGTTCATATGTATTATGATTTCTGATTAATAGTTTTAATATTTTAATCATGAATATGTAATTATTTTATACATGAATAGACATCTCATTCACAATTGACTCAGTTTTTACAGTTAAATACATTTAGTTTATTGAAATAAATGATAAGAAATTCTTTGAATATAAAAAGCACTCTATTTAGCTGGTCTGCAAATAAATTCAGAACAAATTGACAATTTGTTCCAAATTAGACATGGCTGCACACAGGCAAATACTGTAATGTCATGCTAAAAAAAGAGAAAAAATATATAATAATATAACAGAATAAAAAATAAATTTTCACTTCTTCACCAATGTGCAGATAGGAGCCTTGCGTTATCATGAAAGTGTTAATTAACGAAAGACGAGCTCACCCTGTTAATGATAGCCGGTCCTCGGCTCATTGTGCTGCCTTTCACTGCTGCTTTTCTTTTTTTCGTGCCCCTTTGAGAGAGGAGGGAGGAAGTGTAAGAGGAGCAGAGGGGAGAAGGTTGAAATAATTTGTTTAATTTGGAGCTGCTGGGTGTCTGGGCAGGTGAGGGTCTGGTGTGTGCGAGCACTGCGGGGGATCACTGGATAGCGGGGTCAGCCCGAATGGCTTGAGTCACCCTTCGCTTACCCCAGCTGCTGAGGCCCTGTGACCCCGAGCACAACAACCCCTCTGGAAGCGCGGGACACAAAACCAGCCGCTAATTATCTCTGAATAGCAATTTTATTGAGCCCTAATTTGTGGTAATGGATTGTGATAGGTTGTGAGAAGGAGAAAGAGAGAGGCCATGCCAGGGGCGGCTAGGGGGGGGAAGATGTGTGTTTTGTAGCCAATTGTTGTCGAAGATGATCAGGACCTTTTGATTGACCTGAAAGAGAAAAATTGTGTGCGGGTTACCGTTATTATGTTTTTTTTTTTTAAACAGAACCGCTTTTGTTTCATTTCTCATGCATACAATGATTTCTTTAAAATTTTAAATAAATATCTTATAACAAAAGGGCACACATAGCCAAGTATTTATATATATAAAATTAAAAAGAAGTCACTGTATCGGAGGATATTAAATTTTTTAAACAATTCTTTTTTTAAATTATCTTTTTCTCTACATTTAAAGAAGGATGGATACTTGAAGATTCCCAGTGCCATCTATAGAGGTCACAAAAATTACTAACCAACTAAATAACTTCTGGTTTTTGATTTAAAAATCTTTTGATTTAAAGTTTTGACCAAAATTGTTGGCATACTTGAAAAGCTGTTTTAATGTAACATAAACGACAACAAATGCACAGAAGAATGTATAACTTTCTAAAGTATAAGCATTTCTGGAACTTTTTGAAAGACTTTTCTGTGTATATTTCTGAAAGGGTTAACATGAGATGCATTTCCATATATACCATGTTTTCTTTTCACACTATCCAAAATAAATGACACCTTTTGCTAGGCTTTCCCCCCCAGCGTCTGGAGACACATCCCGTGTTTGCTGAGGATTTCAGCAGCGTGGACGTCCATCACAATGTACAGCTTTAGAGATTTTAAAGGAAGTCAGAGAAAAAGGCAAAAGGGAAACAACGACTCTGATTTTTTTTTCTTTAGCTGAGCTCTGCTTACCTAAAATACCTGATTATGATTCAACAATACAATTCAAATAGGATAGCTGGGCTTAAGGCTAATGCCACAGTAACAATGTCATTTATTTTTCTGCCTGTAGTATTTATCCATCTCTTACTGGGCACTAAGTCGCTAAACCCATTCCCAAACACATAAAGATCTGATAACTGGGATCAGTTTTTTTCCCCCCTTTTGCTTTCTTTCTTTCTTTCTTTCTTTCTTTCTTTTTTTTAAATAAATGTTTTTACAGCTGCAGCGATGGAATCGAATACTTCTGAAGAAAGTGTGTTTCAATACAACATAACAACAGTGTCTTTTAAAAACCAAAACACTTTAAGTAAATAAAATATAAATATTTCCATAAAGTAATTCTTTCTGTAAGTAATTATGTATGCAAATCATATCACAATGTACATTTTTGTTTTGTTTGACATTTTGTGCTTATGACAGTGATGCATTAAAATGTTCTGCCAAATGCTTATGTGGTTTACTCACATTTTACAAATCTATTCATCAAATCATTGCATTTATACAAGAATGGCAGACATTTACATTTGAAGTTTTGCAAACGCATTAAGTATGAGGAATGAATAATGCTTTTTTATTAATGATGCTGCATAATAACACGCTCCTTGAGGCAAGCAGCAGATTTCTTAAAAGTTACGCCAGATTAATATTTTGACAATGAGCAGAACTAGGAGAAAGAATTTTTGTAGTATTTATATATACAGTATAAAGATAGGATATTAACCACATTAGTACATTTTTAGTTAATATTAGAAAATAAATTTAAAATTAAAAAAGTAAAAAAAAAACTTTCAGGAGAATAGTGTTAACATGGTCAGATTATAAATAGTAAAACAAAAAAAACTGTAAAGTTTTATTATTTAATTTAATTTAATTGTATTAAAATATGATACAAAAAGTTGTTAATTATTATTATTATTATTATTATTATTATTATTATTATTATTATTATTATATATTAGTATTATTAGTAGTAGTATTATTATTATTAGTAGTAGTAGTATTATAAGAGTAGTAATAAATCCTGACATTAATTTGACATTAAGCTGAAAAATACCAACCAAAATAAAACTTTAAACATCAGTGCCACAGCTGTCCCCCAAAAGTCCCCCAAAGTAATAGTATAATTTCAACCCTATAAAAACTGGTTTATATAATTATAAATTATAGACTGCAGCAAAAGATGACTCTTATGTAGATGAGCTATGCACACATGGATCAACCGTTTTATATTACCTTACAAAATAAAGTTTGAACAACTGATATGGGGACAGATTTTTGGGTCAGGAAAACTGAACCACAGCGAAACCTGCTGTAACATCGTGCCTGGATTCAGACCACACTCATTAGCAATTCATCTCCTTATTTTTGTTTGGTTTTCCCCCCTGGCTGCTAATTAATGCTTAATCGAAACCGCCGAACTGAGCTCATAGAAAATTCATGAATATTGAAATAAGCTCTAACATTTTTTTTGTGTGTGTGTGTGTGTGTATGTGTGTGTGTGTGTGTGTGTGTGTGTGTGTGTGTGTGTGTGTGTGTGTGTGTGTGTGTGTGGGGAGGTGTTGCTGTTGGGGGGCAACTCTGGCAGAGGACTGCCTCGATGTTCCATTCTCTACATTTTAGCTCTGGATTTGTGGTGCTTGTAGGTTTTGCCCCATGAGACGCAGAGATCAGTTAGGAGCAGAACAAAAAAAAAAAATGATATAATAATTTTGTTAATAATCATCATGGATACAAAAAATCAACAAAAAATGATTAGAGTGGGACCTCAGTGCGATGTGAGTTTGGCAATGTGAGGAAACATCTTTTCGAGGTGTCGAGGCGTCGTGTTTTATGGCCTCATTGAAAGACAGGATCATATTTACGTTTTTCAGAGAAGGGTATACCATAATTCTGTTCACTATGAAAATTTTATATCAAACTCAGAGTTTGACGTCAGACAATGCATAATATCTGTCGTAAAGCAAGTTTAAGGACCATATGCAAATGTGAAATTATACCTTAGGGTTCTTTCCTTACATCATATAACTGACCTTTTAGATCTAAATCCAGTCTGCTCTTGTACTATATGTTAATATTATATACAGAGTACATGCCCAGGACAATAACTAACCTATTAATTAAAAAAAATATATAGATAGATAGAGAGAGAGAGAGAGAGAAAGAGAGAGAGAGCGAGAGAGAGAGAGATTGTTTCCCTTTGAGAAGTTCACTTTGTCATCACACTCTGTCTTTCACTGTGCCATTTAATGCAACACGATTATTAATGTTCCCTTGCAGGAAAGACTGTCATGTTTCTCTTTGCTGAACATGTGAGGTGCTGGAAAATGAGTTTAAAATATACAGTACAGCGCACTTCTTACCATATTTTATTAGAAATGATTCCATTGAAATGGATTTATTCAGGAGCGAAACGTTTAATTGTAGCATTATGCAAGAATTTGGTTAACGTACAGCATGCAGCGACTTCATGTAGAATAACATTTACAACACACACACACACACACACACACACACACACACACACACACACACACACACACACACACACACACACACACACACACACAAACCTTTTGGAAGAACAAACGTTTATGTTTGATCAGATTAAGAGTGACGTAGAAGGCTGCAATCTCAGAACAGATTTTTTGCGAAGTCGCTCAAATTCGAACCGAATTGCGACAAGAACATCTGCATAATGAGGACTTTTACAGCAGCGCCGCTTTCGACATCCTCGACTTGTGAGAAACGTCGATGGGAGTGATAAGAGAAGGAGAGTGAAGGCACACTGAGGGTCTGAGGAGGAAATCTGTGTGCAGGGAAAGGCATGCTAACTTTTTTTTTTTTTTTTGACTTTTACTGACAACTTGACGAAGTGACGGTGCTGACGTTAATTCTGTGTAGCTCTTTTTTGCTCTAATTGTTGATTCAATTTGCTAATTGCTAATTTGATTTAAGTGGCAGCCACATCATGGTGGTTAGGGGGAGGACGCGTGATGGCTTGTCATGCCAGGGGTAACCGAGTGATGAATATTGTATGAGAGTTCATTTCTAATTGTTTTGTTTGTTTTTTTCTTTTCTTCTTCTTCTTCTTCTTCTTCTTCTTCTTCTTCTTCTATTTTTTTCAATGCAGTGCTCCACAACACACTCCAGTAGTCCTGGTTTCTCTCTCTTACACACACATAACACATATACACACCACCAAATTTCAGTCACATCCATTATAAGAAATATGCCACATTTATAGAAAATATAGAAGCTATAGAATTTAGTATTAAAACCTCAAATTTAAATTCTGTGATCTTGAACGTGACTTAAATAAAAAACACACACAAAAAACAAGCCAAGTTTGCAATGGAAAATTCTCAAGAATGTCCAGGTTTAGTTTAGGATACTTCTGCAAAAGTTGTAAAATGCATTTTTTAAAAATTATTATTATTTTCAGATGCCACCATCACACTGGATTTGGAAAAAAAGAAATGAGGTTGTGATTGAAGTGTACACTTAAAGCTTTAATTTGAGCAGCTTAACAAATGTATTAACAGATTAGGATTTAATGGAATATGATTAACAGATTTTATTTATTTATTTATTTATTTATTTATTTATTTATTTAACTAACTAACTAACTAACTAACTAACTAACTAACTAACTATTTTTACTTACTTACCTACTTACTTTCTCATATTTATAAAACCTTTACATTTTTAGAAGTTCAAAAGTAATTAAACAAACAATTTCTTGGTCAGTTTTCTCCCCTTTCTTCGTTATTTCATCATAAACTAAAAAAGATCCGGAATTGATTCAAAGTGTTGAATTTGCATTTGGTAGCTGTTCATGAGAATTCATAATATGTGGGCCAAAGAGGTTTCGATGTGTGTGACTGGGGCCATCATTAGGCTGAAAAAACTTTAGCAGTGGCCAAACCAACAATTTGTTAAATTCTCAAAAAGAATTAGGTGAAAAAAGCTGGAAGTCTATACATTAGTCACTTCATTTCAAATCCAATGAGGAGGCAAACAATATGGAAAATTATGTCTGTGTACAGATATATGGGCCAGACTGTACTGTATATGCAGTATAACGCCTTATTTAAAATAGACATGTTCAGATACATTTGCTTGCTTACTGATTTCTAGTAATTAACAAATAATTTTATTTATTCATCTATTGATACACATTGCCCGTTGTAATTTCTGTTACAGATTTATATTGACTAACTTTACCAGCTGGACCCATTGTGACATAATGATTAACCTCAAGACTTCTGGAACTTCTGGAAACAGTTTTGTTTTGTCTGTCTAAAACATAAAATCATGTGTTCATACCTTTAATCTTCTAAATCTTGGTAAGATTTGGACTGCAATGATAAAATGACTTGAATTACAACATCATAGTATTTTCCTTATGTTTCCATGGTGATAGTGAATAAAATATGTCATGTCTTTTAAAATTTCAAAAGAGCTTCATTTGGGTATGCTTGCATCTTCATTTATTAATTCCCGCATTAGGCTCAGTGTTGTATTTGTATGTAGGGTTTGGCACTTTGCAAGTCGACAAGATTTAGTATGAAAAAAAAAAAAGGTTGCATTAAAAAAACATGAGCAGACATGAAGCTGAACATTCACTGTTTCTTCCAATCGCTGCAGTAAAGCCTGAATTCATACATAATCCATATTCGTGTAACACTGGTTTCTAATCATTTTATTAACCCTAACAATGCTTTAGTGAAGTGGTGGAATGCAAATTGATGACATGAGCGTATTCAGACGCATTAGACGTCCTCCTAATTAATGTCGATGTGCACTACTAATTTGACCTCTAATGATTTATAAAGCATCTTTAATATTTATTAAGAATGTCATTATGAGGTGCCTGAAATAATTCATGTTTTAAGCCAAAGGTTCTTGAACTTTTTGCATCCAGGGACATTTATAAACTGTAAAATAAATTCAGTGGAACTACTCAGAACATATTTATTTAATGAGCATTATCTATTAAAATACTAACCTTATTATTCAGATGTCTACAATGATAATGTGTCTAATTATCAGTAAAAGAGAGTTTATTTTATTTCATTAATTTTATTCTTGAACATTGCACTGACAGAATGCATTAAAGTCCAAGTTGACCATTTTATAGGCTACGGTTTGAAATAGTGTACATATAATAACGAATAATTGTAAAACCTTAGTATTTAACTTTGATAAAGGTTATTAAAGGGTTGTGATTTTCACCAAGCAATGAATAAAGGGCACTTTACATTAAGAATAATGGAATCTGTATGATGATGATGATGATGATGATGATGATGATGATGATGATGATCATTATTATTATTATTTTAAAACGTGCTGTTAAAGAAAACTGAAAGTCAAAGTTGCCACAACACCTCATCCTGTCCTCTTCTGTGTCCTCCATTATCTCCTTCACCTCTAATTTCTTTTTTCCAAAAATCCAGGCTGTCTTGTATTTTTTATGTAAACTTGAGGAATAGTTCTCCATGCTTTCTGAAGAATGTTTTTGCAAGCTTTTGGCTTTCGCTTTCAGTCCAGTTCCTGTACCTGACCAGTGACCTGTATGAATCATTCAGGCATAAAGACATCTATTAAGGCGTGAACCGGTGAGAAACAGGTGCAGATGATGACAGATGATGATCAGGCCGTTGATTAGTATACTGGTGATGCTGAATGCTGAGTGGTTGGAACAGACGAGAGGGGAAATGAGGTTGCTGCTGAGGTGGTTCACAATTCTTAGATTCTTAAATTCTTAAAAACTTAAATACAATTTTTAAATTGTATCTTTAGGCACTTTGCTTCCTGTCGCAGTAAAACATGTGTTCTTTCATTTAACCTGCATCATGTAATTACATTTACTGTGAAAAACTCAGGAGTGGCTCAAGACTTTTGCACAGAACCATATGATTATTATATAATTGAACATATATTTATATATACATTTATAATTAAGAATAACTTCCCATGATCCTTGTTATTGTTAACTGTGATAAATATTTGAATATATGTCCATAGTTGTACTATGCACATAGTGAAAAGTCACTAACATAATTAATCATGAAGACACTGGGGATAATACTTGTACAGAGTCAAAGAATTAAAGTATAGACTATATCATTAGCTTATGAAATGTTATTAGTGTTTAACAAAACTAAGAGTTCCAAATGAACATCGATTCTGAATGCATGCCTTACGCAAAGCATGACCTTTTTTTTTTTTTTTTTTTTGAAAGCAATAATTAAATTAAATTCTGGTGCTCAGACTTAAGGAGCAAACGAAGTCAGGCTAGGTGCTCCACTCTACAGGCCCTTCAGATTCGTATTGATAAATAAACATTCTTTCAAACATGTGTCAAGCCCTGTTAAATATCCTCGTGGTTCAGTGGCTTTTGGTACCTTGGGCGTGCAATATTTAATTATCGCACTAACTGAATAATCACAAAGTCAATTTCCAAGCCGCCACCCGGCCGTGTTGAGACAATTGCATTTGTGGTATCTGTGTACGTAATCTCTTTCCTACGTCCCCTCCGACAGTCTTACGGCAAGACAGCGGAATGCATTAACATACTGGAGGAAGAGCTAACAAACAGAAACGGCGTCCTCATTCATTATGAGCTCGAGCGGCCTGTAACACAGTGAGCGATTGTACTATGTGGGTCGGATCTATAAAGGAAAACAAGCATGTCAATAGTCAATCGGTAATAAGTTTCGCTACACGCCGCTTGTAGGTGATGCCGCGAATGTGGCAGAGTGAATTCCGACTTTAAAGTTCTGTGCACGAGGTTTAATACTGTTCGGTCAGGTTGTTGAGTTTAGACGTTATTCTTTTACTACAAAAACGAGCCATGATAGTCTATTGATTGTATCTTTATTAATTAACATG
>JAAGKR010000516.1:116792-129292 GCA_011419295.1 Clarias macrocephalus | reverse complement strand
ACACACACACACACACACACACACACACTATAATATTTGTCAAGGAACAGGTAACCGAACTCCTCCTTTAGCTTTATCCCTCATGCCATTCTGTTTTACTTTAAGATTAAACCCATGCTAAATGAAAAGATATAGAGTATACAGTAACAAATCACAGGAAAGGAGAATGCAGAATATAAAAACTTACATGCATCATGGGAATTTTAAAAATAATAAATAAATGTGCATAATTTTTATTATTGCTTTTATAACGTAAACTGGCCTCCAGGGGGCGGGACATCTATGGTTGTAAACAGAACGTTTAATTGGACAGTCATAAAGTTTTTCCTCCAAGTGACTCATCTAAAAATTCGTGCAGTGTTCCTGGAAGTGAGGAGGGAACATTTCCAAAGCGATCTTCTTCGCAGGTATCGTATCGTATTAATGTCTGCAACTGTAACTGTTAAATCTGTGTTTTTGTTCTCACGTGCATATGCTAAACCAGTATTGCGCAACGTATAGAACTGAGAAAAACACATAATCGTGCTTCGCTTTACAGTAAAAGTGCCAGAGGACATCTTCAGACTCCTGTGATTTTTGTTGTTGTAAAAGGTACGGTGGTGTTGTGTTGTGATAAATGTGTAGCCCTTTTATGGCCTTTTTTTTTTTCTCTTGAGCCATCACGATTATTACTGAGCCTGGCTGTCACCATCAAAGCCCCATCTCAGGTCCTTGAGTGTATATGTGTGTGTGTGTGTGTGTGTGTGTGTGTGTGTGTGTGTGTGTGTGTGTGTGTGTGTGTGTGTGTGTGTGTGTGTGTGTGTGTGTGTGTGTGTGTGTGTGTGTGTGTGTGTGTGTGTGTGCATGTGTGTGTGCACGTGCACATGTTTGTGTGTCCCTGTGTCCACATCATTGATATTCGGGTAGTAAAGCAGCAACCTTTCCACACAGATCAGGAGAATACTAATGCCTCGTCTCGCCGCTGTTTTAAAACAACTAAATTACAGAAGCCATCTCTGGCTAGGGTGGAAATGACATAACATGCACACAATCACTTTCTCAGGTCCTGAATGCACAGACAGAGCGAGAGAGAGAGAGAGAGAAGAGAGAGAGATGGTAATGACACGCCATTATTCAGTACGCACCACACACACCTTTTCGAGAGAGGACAGAGATAATGTAAGTCCGATATTACAAAGACTTGTTTCAAGTGCAACTGGATAATGTTTGCGATTTCTGACACTTTTTTAATAAAGGAAACCAAATTCGTTCATTTCATTCCATCTCCAAGTACTTGCTTGTTTTCGTGACGCTTAAGAATATAGATTTTCCTGTTTGTTCACATAACAAATTCATCGATACAGTGTAAATGCTTAGTTTATATAAAGAGCTCTTCTAATCCCACCTTACAGTGGGTGTTTGTGATCATCACCCATCATCATCATCATCATCATTTTCACATCATCATCAAATTATTGTCCACAGATTTTGTCATTGTCTCAAAATGGTTCAAAATAGAGAGAGAGAGAGAGAGAGAGAGAGAGAGAGAGAGAGAGAGAGAGAGAGAGAGAGAGAGATATGATCAACACCACAACGTAAAGCTAGAATCCCTGGGTTTATCTTGGTTATGCCATGGTCAGTTGCAAGGGGGCTTTGTTTATGTTTTGAATATGCATAACTTAAATATAATTTCTTCCCAGCAGGCGTCTATTATGCAGATGATGTGTGGATATTTCTTATATAGATCTCTCTACACCACCACAATTAATTTTACATAAATGCTCAAGATGTGAGAAAAGTCAAAACTTTCAGCTATAATTCAAGGTGTTTGACAAAGGTGTGGCATTAACCTTTTTAGAATTGCAGCCATTTTTATACGCACACACACACACACACACACACACACACACACACACACACACACACACACACACACACACACACACACACACACACACATATTAGGGGCTCTGAAATAATGGAACATGGCTGACACACAGCCACATGGCCGGATGTAACCTTTTCCCTCATGACTATTCAAGCAGATAAAAGGAGTGGAAGTAGTTTCGTGTGTTACATTTGCATTTGGTAGCTGTTCACTCGAACTGAGTCCAAAGAGGTGTCTATGCAAGTGAAAAAGCCATTATTTGGCTGAAAAAAATCATTAAACATAGCAAAGACATAATTATTGGCTAATATAACAGTTTAGAACATTCTTTAAAAGTAGGAATTAGCATTATCACGGCAGCTGCAGTAAAGGCCTGGCAAATCGTCTCCAGGGAGGGAACTAAGCATTTGGGCCTGTGCATGTGTGTCAGGTCATCACTTTAAGCTTCTATCCACCATTCTATTTAATCAATTAAGTTTTTTTTTCTATCAAAACTCAGACACACCCATTGCTCTGGAATAGGCTCAACCTACTGAAGGCTCATCCAACCACATGACCCATTTCCATTGCTCCAGTGTCGAATCTTTATACTCCCTAGCAAACTGGAGCTTTTTTTAACCTCACTACCAAATGATTTTCTTACGGCCACACAGCTGTTTAGTCCCAATCCTGTATGTTCTCACTACTCTGTTCATGTGGAAATTCTCTTATTTCCACGGTCTGATTTCTTAATGATGCAACTTCCCAAAGCATTTGTCATCTCCGATCATGATCATTTATGATATTTTTTTCCCACCACATTTCTTAAGTGAAGTTGACACTTCAGCACCACCTTTACATGCTACGTGTTTTATTAACACTGGATAGTTTTCAATGTAAGTCCAGTAATCAATTTTTTTTTCTTTGCTTGATGCAGGCCAACAATTCAACCCTTCTGAAACTGTGACTTTTTTTTGGCCAGATAGTGTGTTTTTACACCTGCACGGTATTATAGTAAAACATTACAGTACAATAATATATTGCATATATTATATTGACAACTGTAATAGCTGTAATGTTAATGAGTTTATTACAACACTGGATTTATATGCAGAACTTTGGTAATTTCTTTTTCTTTTTCTGACAGTAGTAACACTATGACAGCTGTGTGTGTGTGTGTGTGTGTGTGTGTGTGTGTGTGTGTGTGTGTGTGTGTGTGTGTGTGTGTGTGTTATTTCTGAGAACTTATATCAGCCCATTACTGTGTTCTGTACTGGCTGCCTGCATAATCTGCGCAAAGGAAATGACAGGAACTGTGTGTGTGTGTGTGTGTGTGTGTGTGTGTGTGTGTGTGTGTGTGTGTGTGTGTGTGTGTGTGTGTGTGTGTGTGTGTGTGTGTGTGTGTGTGTGTGTGTGTGTGTGTTTGTGTGTGGACGCTGAAAAAAAACAACAACGAAGTACCGCTAGTCTACCAGAACATCTGGGCAAATACAGCCACCTTGGTCTTGCCAGAGTGTGTGGGAGCATCTTCACACCCGGTGTTTTTGTCGGTGGAGATGTTAGCGAGAGCTGTGAGAGATGTGGGAGATGTGGGAGATGTTTTCTGCCTTATCATTCCCTTCCTTCTTTTCTGTTGTTTGTTCTACCTTTGCTGGATGGATCCTGTCCGTGTAATATACTCGTCTTTATCAGTTTTTAGCACTTTTGTGACATCGTTGCTCAGTGTCAACACAAATCCATACTGAGGAACTGGCAGACTCGTACTGTACGTTACTTCAAAGTGTGTGTATATCTGTAAAAGAGATCTCAAGATTTGAAAAAGTCTTCATCGTTTTCTTTTGCATTGTTTACACATTATTTGAGTGAATGTGTGAATCACGGCTGTGAAAGAAGCAAGAAGCAGCTCTGACCTCTTGGCCGTCTCTCCCCACAGCACACAGAGCATCGTGGGTAATGAATTGCCCCAGTCCTGCTTATTAACCTCGGCTAATGAAATCGCCAGGCCACTATTGTTCTTCTAATGAACCTTCAATGACAGGACAGAGTGCCATCTTTGTCCTTCGACACCACGGCTAAATGAGAATCTTATTCTTCTTCTTTTTTTTTTCACCCCCCCCCAACACACACACACTCTCTCTTTTTAAGGAGACATAGAACCACCGACAGTGTTCTGGTGCTGAATGGAGGACAGCCGCGGGTTAGTGGGTTAGCCGAGGCTGAGAGAATCGGCATTAGCTCTGATTAGCACCTCCAGTGTGGATCTGTGGCGCTAATTACTTGCTCGGCTCTGGTTCACTGAGATTTAAGCACCGGCATTGCGCCATTATCTGTAGTCCCTGAAGTCTGGACTCACAATGCCGTGCTGCGGAGCTCACTGCAGGGTTATCGATAACAACAGTGGCCCCTGCCTAAGCTTATGAGGGGGTTTACACACACACACACACACACACACACACACACACACACACACACACACACACACACACACACACACACACACACACACACACCTCCTCTATTTATGTCAGTGTCTGCTTACATACACAGTAAGGGTATAAAGATACACTAAAAAAACAAACAAAAAAAAAACAGTTATTTCTACCATTAAAATTCCTTTACACTGTTGTAAATAAATGCAAAACAGAATTGTATTTTTATTTTGCAAACCGCACATGGAGGTCTGTATTACAATTTTTTGGTTGTCAAAATTCCGCGGCAACATTGCTGCGACATCATGGACATTAGAATACTGTTGCTATAGAGAAGTTCGAATAACTTAAACATTAAAAGAATGACACGACCACAACCAGCAGAATACGTCGCCCGGATATTTTGCCAACTGCTTTTGTTCATTCGTACAACATATGACATGCACAACCATAGAGAGAGAGAAAAAAAAGTATAACTTTTAAAACCCACCTAATACCATTATTGGTCTAATGTGTTTTGTTTAGCACATCACATCTTAATAATAACTTCATGCCATCATAGTAGGGTTTCGACGATTTTATCAGGACAGTACAGCATTAATGATGTCATAGCAACACAATTCAAAAATTCCATGTGTGTCTGTGTAGTGAATTTTTTTTTAAATAACCCCATAATAGGCAGTTGACATCATATAGTCTGGAAGCTTTTCTAGGCTTAATCGGGGTTACTAGCAAAATTTTGAAAAAAGATTCAGTCTGAGAACATTCTGGAAACAACTATACAAAAAGACATAACATTTTTTCCCCCATCAGTTTTTGCAGGGGAGAAAAGATGACTGTGGTGCATATGGGAAAAAAAAGCATTCGGTCAAGCATCATGTCAAGATTATTTTGTGTGGCAATACATGTATTGGCAATCTGACTCCAATATTTTTTTTATTTACATATGTTTGCAGTTTAGGTGGTAATACAGTGTCATTCCTCAATAATCCTGCAGGTGGCTGCACTCTAAACTATTTACACATTGGATTATTTTTATTTTATTTTATTTTTATTATTTTTTAAGTTTGTTTAGAATAGTAACAAAATAACAAAATAAATCATATCAATTGTCATATGGAATTACAAACAAATTGAATTGGCACCCAGGTATCATGATGTAATATCGGCTTATCCCTTGTGATCGCCATCCCTCATGGTGCACACGCATGCACAGACACTATCCACTGCAAAAATTCTGCTTTTCTTCTTCAAAACCTTCATAGCATATCATAATATGCTTCTGTATGCTTAACTCTGCAATTGTTTGTGAAATGTATTAAAGTTTGATTTGCTAGAGAACAAGTAATTAGCTCTGCTTGAATTTAAACAAGCACAAATATAGAGTAAAAAGTACTGACATGGCAACCCTGTCATTGCCTGTCCTGCCCTCTGGTCTCTATAATGAAGCTAACTGCATCATTTAGGAAAGCAAAAAAACAAAAACAAAAAAACATTAAGAACATTTATATCTGCCTTTTTATTTTAAAACACTGGTCTCTCCAAAAATAAAGGTAATATTTACTTAAACAGAATTTAAAATGTATGGATTTGTGAATGAGCGCTTCAAGAAAACGAACTTTTATAGAACGACTGATTATAAATAATGTTCCTCTGTTCCAGCTGCTCCTATATATAAGCTGCCACTGCACAACAGTTTTATATATTATTTAATATAACTCTTTGAAAAAAAAAAAAAAAGGAAAGTCATATACAGCCACTGATGTAGATTTAAAATGGCAATACTGAATATTTTTATATTACTCCATTCCTAACACACAGCAGCACACAAGCTTTCTTTGCTAATCCTTTTTATTAAAATCTATTCAATTTACACGCATACTAGACTCGAGTAACCCCGTGTCCCAGTGTGTACACCTGCATACTGTATATGTATATGGGTATGCAGGTATATTGTGTGTACTGTGTGCTTGTGAAAGTGTGTGGGTTCAAGGGACTCGTAACAGGTTCCTAGAGCTGCACAAAATGCTTAAATAAACATCACAATTGTAATTTGTTTCTAATTTCAATTTGATACAAGAAAAGTGTTAATTTTGCAGCATTTACTGTATTACTGAGGCCAGTGACCTCAAATGCTGTAAAAGTAGAGAATAATGGCAAGAACAATGTCACAGAGCAAAGGTAAGTGTGAATTTTATAATGTGCTCTAATGCAATGTTTAATATTATGTAGAAAATGTTACATTCCTAATTACCCAAATCAAACAACTAATAATTACAGTCTTGTTCAAAAGTTGTGACCCGCTCTTTTAATTCCATGTGTACTAAAAATATGAAATAAATTATCTGATCATAGTGGGTCGAACAACAACATACAGTATAACTTCTTTTCACCGTGCCATTAGTCATTTAACAAAAATGAAGCTAAAAGAAAAAAAGATATATGTGAGCAATAATAAGCAACCCATTACTGCTTCCACAGAATTTAAGAGGGCAAGTTGAAGCCAGGTTCTTCTAATCAACAGCCCTCGATGAATTGATCATGAGCAGGTGGGCAGACCTCTATAAAAGCGAGCATTCAGGTCTGGAGCATTCAGGTGTGTGTTAACACAATGCCGAAAGGGAAAGATGGATTTTGTTGCTGCACATTAATCTGGAAAGGGCTATAAAACCAGTTCTAAACATTTTGGAGTTCACTGTTTATTGTGAACAGTCAAGTGAAGAGCAAGACAAGACATTTGCCATCCCAGCGCATTCACCCCAAGATGAGACCATGCAATGCTCAGAGAAATACATAAAAAAAAACAAAAAAAACAAGAGCTACAATTATCCTACAGGTCTCACTGAGCATGATAAATATTAAAGTCCATGACAGTACAATTAAAAAAAAAAATTAACATGGATGGTTTGTTTGGAAGGGTTGCTAGAAGAAAGTGCCCAGTGGCCAGCTTGAGCAAAATTGAGTCAAGCAACAATGATCCAAAATACACCAGTAAATCTACAGTATATCAGAATGGCTGAAAAAGAATAAAATCAAAGACTTGAAATGGTGTAGGCGAAGTCCAGACCTCAACTCAACTGAAATGCTGTAGGATCTTTAAGAGAGCTTTGCTTAATCAAGTGCCCCAAAACCTCAATGAGCTGAAGCAATGTTCTAAAGACGAATTGCCTATAATTTCTCCACAACAATGTGAGAGACTGATAACCTCATCCAGGAAAAATATTACTTGAAGTTATTGATACTAAAGTTGGATCTATAAGCTATTAATTAATCAGGGGTACTTGGAATTGCCCATTTTTTTGCCTTAATTTACATACTGTATGTTATATAAATTATATAACATACACATACAATATAAAACAACCACAATTATATATTGCTGTTCATCTGAGATTGTATTTGCCCAATACTAATCAGATGATTTTGATTGAGTTTTTACACAAAAACACATAAAATTAAACTAACATTTGAATATGACGGTATATGAAATAATGAAGTGAGTCATGGCTGTGTGTCTACATGTCTGACTCAAAACTTTCCAGGGACGCATTAAGCATAGAGCACATTTATCATGATTTCCATGACCTGATCTCTTCTACTGCTATCAGTAGAAGAGCATAAACTGTCATGACAAAAAAATTTACCGCCTGTTAGGAAGACATTGTTTTCTCTGATGCTGATATGATTCAACTTTTGTAATAAAAAGCAGTTGTTTTTGTTTATGATTTAGAGAGATTTTCCATGATGAATCATCATTTATTGGTGATGATTCAAGGCTGCATTTTTGTCGATAAGTGATACGAGGCAAGAGTCATCAGAATCTTGAATAGTTCATTGATTTGGGAGAAAAAGCAAACAATCGAACACAGATATACTGTAGTAGAGCGCTCAGCATGATTGTATTAATGCTTGGAATTCATTTGTGACGCAGGGTGACACAGGGTGCATCTGATTGGACAAGTTACTGCAAATTGAACCAATTCTGCAATTCTAAATATACAGCAGTTAGCTCCGACTGAGCAATCTGATCTAGTCAAGACCTGATCTGGTCTAGAAGCATTCCATGATAACGGTAACAGCGGTGCACTCTGCGTCACAGGCGTTGTAATAACTGTTAATTACACTACGGCATGGGTGAAAGTAGATCAGTAGAAAGCAGTACAAAGGAGAGAGCAACTGCCTGCCAAAACCCACATTCAAAACCAGTAATGGAAGCACTTTCAGCAAGAAAACAAATCTGATAACGTTATCTCATAAACTCTTAAACAACACTTTATCTGCTTAATAATTGCTTCTACGTTGTTCTGAATTGCCTCTGAACCATTTGATTTACAGCTACACAGCTAACTAGCTTCCAACACAAGGCTGAATTCCAAATCTCTCTCCAACCCCTGATCAAAGGCGCACTAGCTTTCGTAGCTTAGCATGGAGGTGATATTCTAAAACAGAACAAGTGCAATTATAAAGAGAAACTTATGAGACGTACAGGGCCATCCATTACCACCATGATTTACTCTCCTCACCTTTTGGCTACATAGTACTTGTAAGAGTGGTAAACTACAGTACGTTCACCCTGTTATTACATTAACTGTTGGTCTCTAACTGTGCCCTTGTGCAAATGACCGCATCACAGCCGTGCTGTTATTCATCATAACAACACTCCCCTTTCAATTGATATTGTTATGATATTGTCACAATACCAAAAATTGTTGTTTCCATACTGGACCAACTTGTATTTTTATACTTTCTGTTTGAGTCAGATGAACTAGACTTAATTTGTTACATACTGAGTTTTATGAGGCACAATAAGTTTATATGTGTAAACGCTTATTAGAAAATGTGAACTGATACACTAAAGAAGGTAAAAGTTTCTTGAAGAGAATCATTGCTAGTTATGAGACATGGATTCATAACTTTGAGCCTGAGGAATGGCAACATTCAATATTTTCCAACAAAGTGCCTTAAGATCCAGTACTGGAACATTATCAGGAACAATTAACAACTAACATGCTTATTGAAGAGCTGAAGTCTAAACTTTATATTAAACACAGAGGACCGCTATCCAAGAGTGTTCCATTACTTCATATCTTGCATGACAATGCACATCCACACACTTCTGGCCACTTTTTTTGAGGTGTGAAAGCATCCTCCCTATAGTCCTGATCTTGCTCCTACAGACTTTCACCTGTTTGGTCTCCTGAAAGCATTATGAGAAGAAATGAAGACCCAGTGCATATGTGGCTTGCAGCTTTGGTCCTCATGCAAGTCTTATCTCTCATGAAAGATTAAAATTTCAGGTTTTTATATATTATTAGCAAAAAAATTTGGAATTTACTGTCACTGAGTTACAAAGACCAGAATAAATAATTTTATTTCTGCCTGCTTTATACAGCCCTGACCAGAGATATGCACATTGCTCCGGGTAAGCACCTTAGAAAGTCTACCAGTCCACAGCCATAGTGCCTGATGCGGTTCTGGTCAAAGATTTATCCCAAAGCTGATATCAAAGCCTAACATGATTTTATTTACATATGTTTATAAAAAATATGTCCTTTCATTTTGTTAAGGTATTATTGTTATTATACAGGTTGTATATAAAAAAAAAATCAAGGTGTAAAAAAGGATTTCCCCCTTTCATGATTTTTTTTTTTTTGTGTACTAACCAAAGTTAGTAAAAAATGCAATTTTAAAATAATAATTTCATATATTAGTGGAGGGAAAAAAGCTGTCTAAACATGGTGTATGTGAGAAAGTAATTGCTCCCTTGCTAAATCATGAATGAGTTATCATTTTTGGCAAGATACGTTGGTAAGATAAGTTCACTTGCCACACTCAGGCCTGATTACTGCCAGACCTGTTGAATGAAGAAATCACTTAAATAGACAAGTTAAGCATGCTAAAAGATTATTACAAATGCTCAAACTAGTTATCAGCTGCAGCAACTAGTTATTAGGTTTTGCCACCCTTGGTGGCAACAACTACATTCGAGCGTTTGTGATAACTGGCAGTGAGAAATTATGGACCACTCTTCTTTGCAGAATTGTTTTAATTCAGCCACACTGGAGGGTTTTCAAACGTGAATAGACAGTTTAAGGTCATTAAGCAATTACTTTTTCACATAGGGCCAGGTACACTGTAAACCCGAAAAAGTTGACCAAACTCAAAAAAATTGAGGTAAGCAATGATGTTCCCAATTTCTAGTAAACAGAACTATAAATTTGTGAGTTTGTTGAACTTGTTGCAAATCAAATAAATTGTTGTTGCTGTCACCACAGCAAAAGTACACATAAAAAAATGACTTCAACTGGATTTTCACAGACAGGGTTACATATATGGTCACAGTACACACGTTTGATAATTTTTCAACGTTGATTAAAAAATATACATATGCGGTTGAGTTTCACACATATTAAGTCATAAGAAAAGGTATGAACACTAATCCTACTTCTAAATTTATCCTTAACCTTCATGACTTTTTATTATTTGAGTCATGCAGATCGTGAGACCATGTTCTTCTGTTCACATGCCATTTTAATTGAAATGAAATTAAAATAACTTTCTCCTTCGGTAATGCTGTCCCCAGTTCTTCTTCTTCTTCTTTTTTTTTTTATTCTGGTGCTGAAATCGATCCAATATTGACAGTAGATTGATGGACTTAATGGAAAATGATCCTTGAGCAGATGCTGCCTCTAAACCAGCATGCTGGTGTCCATCCTCGGCTCAGTCCAGTACAGTTTTGGTGTGGACAGGAGTGTATGGCTGCTCCAGGCCCAGCAACAGGTGTTTAAGGAAAACAAATTCAAAATACAGTCGAAAGTGAGGAGCCTTGGAGAGTGTATGGCTAAATCGAACATGGCGATCTGGAGGAAGACCAAAGACCCTTTTGGCATTCTCATGTAGCCCTGCAAGAGCTCTCTCCACTCACCCCACAGCTACTAATTACAATTCACATGTCACACACTTACTGGATAGTGGAAGACAGAGTATTCCAGAGCCTGCGGGGGTGTGAGTGCAGGAAAGGAAAGTGTATGCGTTTCTCTGTACGACTAGGGAGCGTTAGCACTATATTTGGCACTGCTGTGTGCGCCTGTGCCCTGCTGTATCTGTCCTTGCCATCTTCCCCTCACGCAGGCGGGTGAGTGTGCGTTGGCACTGTGATGCCTGTCTGCTAGGCTGGATGGAGGAGCATCTGCCGGGTGAGGGGAGAGGCTGCTGGCGCGAGGTTGGCACACATGGGCATGGAGGGGGTGGCAACCGAGCCCATCAGCATGACATCTCCTGGAATGAAAGTACATCCTCTTCTGTCTCGCTTCTTTCTTCCTCCATCTTGCTCGCTCATATGTTCACTCACTACTTAGGCTAATGATTTAGTCAATCACAAGTGCACAACAAACTCCCCTTAAAGAAAAGTCATGCAAGCGTCATGAGAAATATACACGTGTGGATTTTATATACTTCTCATGTGAAGCTTAACACATGTGCACTAGTGGAAGTTTTATTTATTTATTTATTTATTTTTTTTGATAAATTCAAGTGATTCATGTTTTTTTACACTGGCAATTTATTTTCACAAGTGATTATTTTTTTATAGCTCATTTATTTTCACATGATATTTTTACCTGCTTAATTCCTTTATACAAATGTATTGTTTTACCACACGGTCAACTTATTTTCACATGACACATGAAGGTGATTGCACTTCACAATTCATGTAATTTTCAAAAAAAAAAAGAGATATACTATTGATTTATTTATTTGTACTATTGATCCATGATACATTTATTAGACATTTGTCCACACACTTTGTTTATTTTCACATGTGATTGTTTTAAAAGATTCATTAAGTTTTAACACGAGCCTGTGTAACCTACATAAATCTTTATGATTACCTTCAAACCATTACTGTATTTTGTATGGTCCACATATTTTCTTGCACACCTGTTGCACATATTTTGTCATAATTCACACCTTTTTTTCATGTTTTCATGTGCACATTTTTAAATAATTTCTATATGTAATTTTTTTGACATGGTTTATATAAACATTAATTTGTTTGTTTGTTTATTTATTTAGTTTTCATGAATTTTTTTTCACATGATCTATCTATCTATCTATCTATCTATCTATCTATCTATCTATCTATCTATCTATCTATCTATCTATCTATCTATCTATCTATCAACAGCATTTCTTACTTTTGAGCCTAACAACTGTCGATGTTTTGA
>JAAGKR010000516.1:36765-116772 GCA_011419295.1 Clarias macrocephalus | reverse complement strand
TGTGGTCATTTTCTTCCAGCCGTCAGCCTCTAAGCCTACATACTGTCTAGCCCCCCCCCCCCCTTTTAAGTTTTGTGCATTGTGTGTGTTTTTTCTTTGCTTTTTGTGATAAAACAAACAGCATTAACGAAGCACTGTGCTGACATACGCAGGAACCCAACAACTAAATTAATGCGTGCACCACATATCAAGTAGGAGCCATCCTACTGTCAGACATGGTACCTCAAAGAGAATACATAACAAGCTGAGACAGCTCAGAGAGAGAGAGAGAGAGAGAGAGAGAGAGAGAGAGAGAGAGAGAGAGAGAGAGAGACTTCTTGCATATGTTTTTAATCAATGAATTTAAAGATAATTAAAATGCGAAAAATCTGTTTCTATTTTAAATTGTCATTGTATTATTGTTATTATTTTTTTGTTAATAAATATGAATAAAATGAATCTATTTGTATTAAGTTTAAATAATCAACTAATTTGTTAAAATAAGGGATACAGAATATTATGACTTCTTTAGATTTATTCAATTATTTTTGCCTTGGCTTTTCCTTTTCAAAGTGAGTATGTTTTGTGTTAAAAATTATTATTATTATTATTATTATTATTATTATTATTATTATTATTATTATTATTATTATTATATTTTTTTCTAAATCACCACAGCAGTAGTGTGGTGTTGTATGGAGAAAAAGAAATGAATAGAAAATGAACCTGTTTCTGACTGATCCTGCAGATGCTTCACGGCGATTGCTTCTCTACCTCATCTGTCCGCTGATTGACAGCCTCCCTAATGAACTCAGGCTGGCGTGATGTCATCGTGTAGTTGCCCTGGTCCGTCCTTCAGGTAACAACTGCCACTATATAAAACGAAATGTGAAACCTATTTAAGAAAGTGTTTAGTACTGTACATTTTCTTTAGTAATTACTGAATTAAAATGAAAACTTGGAAACTTGTACATGGTATAAACAGATAAATTTGTTTTAAACAAACACGGATACAAATATGAATAAGAGGAGCATTTAAAGATGATCCATGCTGACATGAAAGTGCTGCGCATTTAAAAAATATTCCTTCATTCATCCTCAGTAACTGACTAGCCATGTTCACATTTTACCAGTCAAAAGTTTGGAAAAACCTTCTAGTTTGATGATTTTTGTTTATTGATATATTCTACATTCTAAATCAATACTCAATATTTCAAATCTGTGAAATAACACATATGGCATTAGGCAATTAAGGCAACAAAAGTCAGTTATTATTTTAAGACACAAACATCAGTTGTTCTGGAATAGTTCTTACAGTCACAATATTCTCAAGTGCATTTACAAAACCCATCCAACACCACGATGAAACTGGCTCTCATGAAGACCTTCCCAGGAAAGCAAGAACAAAACTTACCTCTACTGCAGAGGAGAAGTTAATTTTGAGTTACCAGCCTCAGAAATACAATATCAGATTAGAGCTTTATTATTTTGAAGGCCTTACAGAAAATAAATAGTAGACGCATCCCAATAAGTATCTCAAGTGCTTTAAGGCGATTATTGCACATTTTTGCATATTTTTTAGGCATCTTCTTTTTAGGTCTAAATGATTCATAGCCAAAAAGTCTTTCAGGACACCTGGAGAACTATTTCTCAAGACTACATAAAAAATACAAGTAAGTCTCGCTCTCAGGAAGAACGATATTAAGAGGTGACTCATGACTTTTAAACAGTACTGTACCAGCTATGTGTTTCTGTGGGCAGAGACAGGATAATGAAAAAGAAAGTGAAAAAAACGTACAGTGTTCATGATGCACAGATGGAGTTTTAAAGCTGATACAAATCACTGGAATACATCTCGACCAGATAGATAGAGGGATAGAAGGATGGATGGTCAGAAAGAGAGAAAGAGAGAAAGAGAGAGAGAATGTTCTAAGGTTACCTGTGAGTATTTTATGCATTTGGTTCTTCTCATTGCTGCAATTGCGATTTGAGTTATTGAAACTAAGATGTAATACAGGAGTTATTATTATTATTATTATTTTTTTGGACCAATTACTCTGAGCGAGAAGTCCCGCTTGTTTGTCTAAGTGATTAAAAGGTGAAGTGAGTGTGCTGATGGTCTGTCCTTTTAATCAGAGAGTGTGTTATTATAACCTTGATTAAATCTTCATATTGTCACCTCTCATCAAGACAAAGGTAGGATGCCATTTTGATTGCTCTGATTTTGCTCTGTGTGAATATAATAAACTGTGTGTGCGTGTGTGTGTGTGTGTGTGTGTGTGTGTGCGTGTGCGTGTGCATGCACATAAATGTCTTCGTGTTTAAGACTTTGTTAAGTTGTCTGAAGGACAACTTGCAATGAATGTTCCCGAGTCTGTGACCACACACACACACACACACACACACACACACACACACACACATAGGTTTAGCACAACTTGGTGTTTCTCTCTGCTCCTCAGCGTTTCTGCCACCGTGTCGTCCGCCTCCTCACTCTAACTCCAGTCTCTTGATCTGTACTGAACCTGCAATTAATTAGTAGCTGAGAGTGAGTCAGACGCTTCATAATGATGATTTTAACCAGTGTGCTGTCAGCAATCGGCTAACATTAATGAAGCTGTGTTTTAGCCGCTTACACACACACACACACACGCACACACACGCACGCACACACACACACACACACACACACATACACACACACATACATACATTGTGGCTATCCCTGTCCTGGGTCATCAGTGTATTATTTAGCACCGTCCTGTCCACTACATGCTAAGGAATATCACAGTAATTAAGCGAGAAGTTCAGGACAAAAATTCACAGCTTGAGCCGTCTCCAGAGTTGTGTCCTCGTGTACTTAGATCTTTAAACCAGTTTCTCCTATCGGAACCAAGAACAAACTTTACTAATAGACGTGACTGAGCCTTTGATGTGGCTGATCCAAGGATATAGACTAGCGCACCTCTCAACATTAGGTGAGCTGCTCATCTTGATTCCTTTAAAATGCTTTTCTTTGCCATATTCATTATTATTTTGATTAGCTTTTTATTAATATTAGACTCATGTCATACTTTTCCCTGGTTGACCATGTGTGTAATTCATGATTGTTTCATTCATTCATTCATCGTCTGTACTGCTTTATCTGCTATCTGTACACGCCTATGTGCACGCCTGGATTCGAATCGTACCCTCAACCCTGGAGTTGTGAGGCCACTGCGCTAACCAGTACACCACTTTGCAGTCTAATGATTCTTTATTCTATTATTACTATTTCATTATTTATTTTTTATTGTATTTACTGTATATGTCTATTTGCTTTATTTATTTATTTTATATATTAATGTGTTTTTAATGCTTATTATTTACTGTAAAGCACTTTGCGCTGTTATCATCTATTTGAAAAAGTGCCTTATATACAGTATAAAGCATGATTAAATTGATGATTAATGATACTTTTTTTAAATTTACGCTCTTGAGCTGATTTTCTAAGCTGTAAACATTTAGTTTATCGCAATATCCAATTAAATGTTAAATTAGTAACAAAATTTGTTTACATTTTTTGTCACATCATATTGCAAAATATTTTAGTCAGAAAACCAGCTTTGTCTGTCTACACTGTGGTAGCTTAAGGCAAGTGCTTGTTTTTTAAGGGAAACTGACATCCTCCTGCCTCTATACATGAAACATCTTGATGCATGAACTGCAAGCAGGTAATTTCAATAAAATTAACAAAAGAAGAAAAAGGGTGTAGGGTCATACTTATTTGTTTTTTTATTAGATATACAGTACATAGACATACATACATACATACATACATACATATAAATTAAATGTGAAATTTTCAGCTTTATTTTTCAGGTTTCTATATTTGTACAATTGTTTATTTCAAATTCTTATTTTTATATTTAAATATTAAATGTATATTCGTATAAGGATTTCCCTGCATTTCACACTGAGTATAACTGTGCATGTGACAAATAAAATTTTATTTGAACTGAATTTGAAATTCATTTTTTTTCTTTATTATTTTGTTAAATTAAAGGTCCTGTATTTTATTCTATATTTTAAAAATTAACAAAGGTCTGCATGAAATGCATTTTTTCATACCTTCATGGTTATTTATTTCAGCGTTTATTTAAATGCATTAAAAGCATTACATGCTAATTTATCTGCTCCTAAGCCACAGCTAGCAGAGGACAGCAGAGCTACAGTAAGCGATCAGCTAGGGGGAGGGGCTTATATGAGGTCACAATAAGGGGAAGAAAATCTAATTGGCTTGTTTAAGCCCAGGCCGACACACGCACACACACGCGCACACACACACACACACACACACACACACACACACACACACACAAGTGCAATGTTTCTTACTGTTAACTGTATTATTATGATTATAATTATATATTTTTATTATAGTAAATTATATTAAAAAAAAAATATATATACATAAATTATGTTTTTTTATGAATCATCCACTACAGGTCTCAATGCACTGAGTTAGATTAAAAGTTATGCTCAAGCAATGTACCCTGCTAATGTTAAAAAGGGCAGCCTGTGAGTTTGCACTGTTCTCCTGCCCCTGAGCACATGGCCGACGTTTGTCTAGAGTAAGCAGAAAGGTGTGAACACACATTTGACCACTTTCATATTAGCATGATTAGCATTAGCATATTAGTGTCAAAGGTGAATGCATATTGCTTTAAGGGCTGTTCTTTAAGAGTTCACTGACCCTGACCTCTCCCTCAACGTCCCACGCGGTTAACTGTAGCCACCTGTAATTCTTAAACTCCTCAAACACACACCCACAAACGCGTATACACCCCCATCTCGCCCTCCTGCTGCTCTGAAGCTCTGGCCCTCGCTGCTGCCCCGCTGAGCTCCGAGGGTAGAAGGGAGCGGACCAACTGTCTGCTTTGCACCTGGGGAAGAAGGAAGGAACGCACAAGTGCATGCGTACACACGCACACACGCACACACGCACACACACACATGCACCTTCTCCTATCCTCCTTAGCCCTCAGGCACTGGATTTGCTGACTGATCCAGTTTAGAGGACGAGTGGAAGATTTTCCACAGTGCTTTGTGCTCTCTCCTGCAGCTTTCAGAGAAAGATTTAACCCTGACACAGCACGGAGGGAGAGCAGGGTCTTTTTCCAGTGCAAGAGAAAATGTCAGCGCCAATATACTACAATGTGGGAATGCTACACGGCTCTGTTAAATACAGTCCCTGACCAAAAAAAAAAGTCAAATATGTACTTTAATATTTCAATTGACTGCTTTTAGCTTTGATATGGTGCATAACATGTTGCCCAATTCCTGTGTGAAATATATTCATTATGCTCCCAGAACCGATCTTTCACAATTTGTTTCCTGGAATATGCCTGCGTCATCAAGGAAGGAAAACTTCATTGATTTGATACTCTGGTCATTCATGATCAATTAACCTAACCTACATGTCTTTGGACTGTGGGAGGAAACCAGAGGAAACCTACCAAGCACAGGGAGAACATGAAATCTCCATGCACACAAAGACAGGAATCGAACCTGGCTCGAGAATCAAACCCGGACCCTGGAGGTGCAAGGCGACAGTGCTAACCACTACACCACCGTGCCACCCTGACACACCAATTACTTTGTAATAATAATAATAATAATAATAATAATAATAATAATAATAATAATAATAATAATAATAATAATAATAATAATAATAATATATTATTATTATTATTATTATTATTATTATTATTACATCAGACCACATGACCTTTTTCCAATGCTCCAAAGTCCAATCTTTATGCTCCTGTGAGTTCTTCTTTCACATTGAGTGTGTATGGAAATGCTCTTAATCGCACTATTAAACAAAACTTTGATTTCTAGTATGGAGCTTTTACAATCCGACTTCACCAAGTGTTTAAGTGATCTCTAGTCACAATTATTTTCTGACCACATTTCTTCCACAAAGTTGACGGTTCTGCAATATCAAGTTTTAATAATGTGTTGAACGGTTCTTAACCCAGTTCCTGTAATTTCATATATCCTTAGTTATCTTTTTTGTATGTGATGCAGCTCAATAAAAAATAAAATCTGTCCTGAAATAGCAACTATTTTTTCACCAGGCAGTGTAGTTTTTAAGTGATGATTATTATTTTTTTTAAGGAACATGCTTATTTCCAACAGTTACTTGCTTTGGCATTTGGTGCTAAAGACTATCATAACACAAGAAAAAAAAAAGTATCAGACATCTATCTGTGTTGCACTTACTGAAAGCTCTCAAAAACACTTTTTTTTTAGAATAAATGTATATTTATTAGAGGAGACTATTTACCATATCTGTGTGCAACTCAATTTTAGCAAGTTAGCTAAAACATTTCTAACTTTTCTAGCATCTACAAGGTACATACCTTGCGTCCGAGCATTGGAGTCCTTGCTCAGGTCACTATTTAGTTCCCCTGTAAGAAAATGAAAGTTATTAGTATTTATTTTATTTTTTTGTAGTGTTTAATGTCCTGTATATGATGAATTAGAAACCAAACAGCAATTGCACATACAGTAATGTGTAGTTTTGGATTATGTCTCTGTGAGTAGTGTGAAATTAATGAAATAGTATGAAACATGCTAAAAGCTAGGAACATTGCTTTTTTGTGTAAATTACTGTGCAAGGTACTGTATACTTCCAGCAGTAAACACAGAAGTATGAAACCAGCCAGAGCATTTGCCTGAGCCTAGAGTTTCCCAGGTCATCTCTTTGGAATTTAGGCCTACCTGCATCTGTCATGTCTATAATATTTACAGATCTATAATATTTTTTTATTTTTATTACAGGATTACACCATTTCTTTTTTTTATATCTAGAACAAAATAACCTGTTGAAACAACCTCAGATAATATGCACTCACCGGCCACAGGAACAGGAGCATATGGACATATTATCCAGTCAGTCAATCATGTGGCTGCAGTGCAATGCCAAATGTCACTTAGATACTGATCGAGAACTTCAATTAATGGTCAAATTAAACATCAGAATAAGGGAAAAACAAGAAAAAAAGTCAAATGAGGAGGAGATCTGGGGCAGATGGGAGAGGTTATAGGAGAATAGTGAGACTGGTTGAGACTGGGAGGCTACGACAACCCATATACAGTAACCACTCCTCACAACCGGGTGAAAAGAAAGGCATTATAAACAAGCATAACCTTGAGGCAAATGAGCTGGAACAGCTGAAGACCACATCATGTTGCACTCAATAACAGGATCCTGAGGCTACACTTGGGCAAAGGCTCACCAAAACTGGACAGCTTCTTCAGCCGTGGATTTGTACACGTGTAGCTTCATATTTCTGTTGCAAATGTGAGTTCCATCCTGTCAAAAAAGGAAGAATCTGTATAACTATCTGTAGACACATTTACACGTTTACATTTACAAGCATGCAAAGAAGCAGGTAGCAAGACGAGCTGTCCATTTGTCCATAAGGAAATGGTGCACCTCACACGGTATGGCCGGGTAGTGGTTTGTAATAGTTATGGTTTTTATAGTTTTAATATATTATCTCTCAAAGAAGAAGAATCGGAAAGCAACAAAGCTCTTAAATTTGTTACGATATTTCATCCAGCCAATGTATCATGCAGTTTCTACACGTGAGCCGTAAGTCCCTCGGACACCGCGGCTTGTCCTCCCACCTCCAGACATGATATCATACTTGCTGAACTTGACTCAGCAGATGAGTGCAGGCTGCAACGGAGGCTGATTACATGCTCATTATGTGCATAAAGCTGCGTTAGGAGGTGTCTAATGCAATTACCTTCCTCTCTCCATTTCAATAATGCCCCCGCTCAAACATATGTGTCAGCCATTCGTTGACACTAAATCAGTAAGCGCGGTGTCACGGCTGTGTGTGAATGCTCTGCCATGCATCACTGATGCTGCTGCGCAGGCTGAGATCAACTTCTGCTAGTAAAGGTTTTAGGTGGTGCTCTTGGAAACAATTAATGATTTTATAGCATAAGATAGCACACACTGTGTGTGTGTGTGTGTGTGTGTGTGTGTGTGTGTGTGTGTGTGTGTGTGTGTGTGTGTGTGTGTGTGTGTGTGTGTATGCACGTGGATGTGCGTTTACACTTACAGTATGCTCGTCTCAGCAGCTGCGGTTAAATGACCACAATCACATTGTACTCAGCAACTATGAATACAATAAAAAGCAAAGACTGACAGTCATGATAAAGATGAGAATGGCATGGACTGTGTGTGTGTGTGTGTGTTTATTTGTGTGTGTGTGTGAGGAAATAGGTGCTTCTTTTATGACACTGTGTCTCATTAAATCTCTCTCTCTCTCTCTCTCTCTCTCTCTCTCTCTCACACACACACACACACACACACACACACACACACACACACACACACACTTAGCACTGTTAGCACTGTTATTATTCTCTCTTATTAGTTGTAATTAGGTCCTTATTAACCAGCTGACCTCACCATGCACCATGACCTATTAAACATACTATGCTTATGCTAACTGCAAGGGACCTGCTCTAATCCACATGTTCATAATCCCAGCGCTCACACATAAATAAATAAATAAATAAATAAATAAATAAATAAATAATTCCCACTGTACTATATGTTGTGTATTAATGAATAAATGGATACTTTTTTTAGTTCCCCCATCAATAATGATTACCTGAAATGTGTAAATGAAATTTGTTATCCTTTACATAATCACGAGAACAATGCCGTGGCTTTCATAACCTCTAACAAGGTTTAACCCAATTTTCCTTCATGCTAGGGATACAACTTGAAGGGAAATCCATTATTTAGCTCAAAATGATAGTTTAATCCAAGTGAATGCAAATGCAAATATCAGAAGTCAGATTTTTTAAAAGTTTGGCAGAAAAGTTAAAAGGGCATCTTCTTGAGACATGCTTTTCTTTCACTTTTGCCTAAACTGTTTGCTTTATTAGACTGACTGACTTCAACTCTGTCTTACTTATCTCAAAAATAAAATCCTAAATCTGGCATGAAAAAATCACAAAAAGAAAGATGCTTTTATTCATAGAGGTGCTGCTCCATATAGTGTGAAGTCCCGTCCCCCCCTCCACCCCCCCCCATCCGGTTCACGGTTCAGCAATATCTTTACAGGATTTAATAATGTGTTGGACAGATCTCTACTCAATTCCAGTATTTTAATGTTTTCTTTGCTTGATGCAGGCCAATAATTTGACCCTTCTGAGACGACTTTACACAGGCTGTGTACATGGTAAGTAAATTCCTATGAAGAGTGAATAATTCAGGTTTATATAGGGAGAAAATGTGTGTGTTATTATTGATCATGGCTTGAGGGCCTCAAAGTTCCTGAACTTTCCATATAATTTTCGCACTTACACTTCTACTTTAAGTGATGGTGAAAGCACAGGTCAGAGTCATTCTATACTTTTGGGTAAAATCCTTGTCCATTGATGATAAGTATATTTGCTCCAAATATTTCCTTAAATACCTTATTTAACCTACAGTATATGATGTGCATTATATGCATCACTTAAATTTGGCATAATGTTGTCAAATTGACCATTGTTTCCATGTCTGCTTTTGCAACTGTTTTTAATTAATAAATGAGTGTTAAAAATAATAATAATGGTTGATAATAGTTTAATTGCTAAAAAATTAATTAATTGTCTTTTCACTAACATGACTCTGTCTTGTCCAAAAAATTACTTGTTCCATTGCCAGGTGACCAGCATTACATGTCACAAGATGGCATTCATTATAAAAACACCTGTTTTTGAAATATATTCTCTATTGTAGCTAATCATCATTGATTATATTAATTGACTGTCAACTATGTTACATACACTGATTCTTTATGATTTCAATGTTATATGTGCCAGTTTAAGGCATACTAATTACTGCTTCAATTATTATAATGCTATAAGAGATGAGATTAACTATTCACCCTGTGTATTAGGGGCAATATATCACGTCACAGCAACAAAAAACATGATATGTGGGAATTCACAATATATACTGTCACTCACTCTTACTCATTCTGTATACCACTTATCCTGCACAAGGTTATGACAGGACTGGAGCCTATCCCAGGGGACTATAGATGGGGTACACGCAGGATACGGTGTCAGTGATTCGCAGGACACACATTCAAAACATGCTCCACAGAAAATAAACTAAGGAGTTTTTTTTTCTCTACCTTTATATAGAATGTTTTCAACAGCTAAAGGAAAAATTCACTGTGGAAGATTCTGGCGGGTGAGAAGAAGACGCCTCAAAGATCAAATTGCAGTGGTACCTTGGCATGCGAACACCCCGTCTTGCAGATTTTTGTCTTAAGAACTAAAATTTTATTGAAAAGCTATAAATTTGCCACAGTATGTAAAGAGCTTGCGTAAAGAGCATTTCAGCATACTAGTGATCAAGCTGGTCACAAGTTCTTCTGGTTGCATCTAGTTGTGCATATTTCTGGTAGCGGATCACGACTTGTTTGCATCAGTGGAAAGCCACGTGAAGCAAGTTAACATACTTTGTGTGTGCGTGTGTTTTTCCATTTTTTTTTTACAAGATTTATTGAAGATACAGCACCATGGGTCTCTGGAATGTTAGCAATGCCGCTAGCAAGAAGACAAGGGAGCCATTTTCAGTTTTGTTTTTAAAGCAGCCGGTGGCAAAAGGAATCATAAATTAAGGTTATGTAAGGTTTAATACATATTTATTCCATATTTTACTTTATTTACATTTCTAAATGTTAGAAAATACATTTATAGTGTGCTATAGTTATAGCGTGCTAATATTAGTAATATTTTTTAGATGGCTGGAACGGATTATCTGCATTTACATTATTTCCTATGGAAAAATGCATTTCACAGTACGAAATTTCACCTTAAGAACTCGCTTCTGGAATGCATTAAATTCATATGCCTAGGTAGCACTACACCCAGAATACACCAGCTACATGACTGACACTGTAGATCTAAGCCTAAATCTGGTCGTAATGTTTTAATGATTAAAATACAAAAGATGAGCCACGATGATGATTATGATGATGATGAATGATGAAGCCCATGCCTGGTTTATCTTAGGAATTAAAGCTAGAAAGCATGAAGTGGATCATGTTTATGATAAATGTCATGAAAATTAATGCTGGTTTTAAGTAAATAGATTAAGTGAAATGTAGAGATGGGTGGGGTGTTTGCTCTGGATAGTAAAAGATAATGTTTAACATTTTGATATATATTAGTGTATATATTAGTTAACTGTGTGGTTAATGTTTTAACCATAATGTGAAATAATATTATAATATAATAATATATTATGTGAACCAAAATATAAATACACCAAATGCTGTGATTGATGCGTAGATGGGGCTTAGGAATAGCACCTGGTAGGAATAAATGTGAGTACAAAAGAAATTTTTGTTCATGTCTTTTCAATTGAATTACAATGGAGTGTACAAAACTCCAGTCTCCAAAAGAGAACACACATATTTACGTTCTCCACAAATTTTAAATATCAAATGAGTGTGTTAGGATTAAAAAAAAAAAAAAAAAAAAAAAAAAATATATATATATATATATTTTTTTTTTTAAATGTAAAGGACAGAAACACTGACATAAAACTTGGCAAGTTTGTAGACCTAATGTACTGTACATACACATACTGTATATCAAAACTAGCCAAGGCTGCAATGTTACCAGTCTACACCTACACATCCGACTACACCCAGCGCTGTGTGGAACTGACGCCTTACAGTGCTCGAGTGCGTCCACCTACAGGAACAATGCAGTTATTCAAATCAGGAAGATTTTGCTGCGCATCACAAATTCTTTTGATGAGCAATATTTACAGTAGCTGCCATTTCTCTTCGAGAGGACAAGAGGAGGAAGTAATTAAAGAAAGCTGTATGATTGGCATACACACATTAATAAATGAGTTCTGCCATGTGTGTAAGGTAGCAGGCGAGTGTTTGCTATGTAAACAAATGCCGGGATGTGTTTGGCGCTGTGTACGGAGTTCAGATGGATCCTGACAGCTCTTCGGCTTTCTGAGCTTTAATTAGAGAGCCTGGGGTTTTGGAGAGACATACAGGGAGAAAGACAGAAACAGAGAGAGTGAAAGAGAGAGAGAGAGAGAGAGAGAGAGAGAGAGAGAGAGAGAGACGGAGGCCCACCAGTGCTCCGTTACTTCTTTCCACTTTTTTTTTTTTTTTTACCCCAGCAATAATTACAAGCAGGTGCACTGCAAGCAAATGTAACAGAAATGTTTCTTATGAGAGAGATGTGTGTGTGGAAATACATACTGGAGCTATTACCGGGTCTGATTTGGTGGAGTCCTGACACCTTTAGCGGTGTTACCTTTCAAGAACAGGGCTCACTCTTTAAATTCTTTGACTAAGGTTGTCACATGGTGCATGATGTGAGTATGACGGAGAACATGCATTACGTTTCTGGCAAACACACACACACACACACACACACACACACACACACACACACACACACACACACACACACACACACACACACACACACACAGCTTCTGAAAGATCACATGACCGTCTCAATCTTCCATCGAAGGGCAGGGCCGTCGGGTTCCACCACCTGGGACAAATGGAACAATGAAGCGACGTTACACCTCAAGCGATGATCGAAATCGTCCCTTTTTGTGATGTAAACAGGCCTCAAAGCGCAGCACAAAAGGCCACGCTCATTCGCAGTTAAGCTTTATTATCTCTCTCCGATTTGGGCCTGAATAGAGGCCTTTCTTCCATTTTAATTAGCATCATAGTGTCAGTTTAATATCAGCAAAGCTTGGCGTGTGAGTGAGTAGCCCTCACAGAAAGAGAGAGAGAGAGAGAGAGACAGAGAGAGACAGAGAGAGAGATGAGGATGGGGAAGCAGGAGGAGGGGGGGGGGGGTTGGGGGGCGGCTGGGCTCTCCTCATGCTTGTAGATGAACGCCGCTGCAATTATGCCTAACAATGGCGCTCAGACACACCGCTATAGATTCATTACCTTTAACAACCCTCCTTGCCTTTCAGCGCTTCTCTCTTATCGCATGCTTTTCTTCTCTTTCCCTCTTCTCTTATTCAATAGACTCATTACTGCACAACCTCCTCTTCCTATGAACACACCTGGAAACACACACACTGACACATCGCACCCTGAATGGAGAAATGCATGAAATGTGTTTGTAGGCCGATCGGTGTATTCTCGTGTTAAGTGTCTCAAATATCTGACGCTCATAATGCGCTTTATTTTCACGAGTTTTGTGCAGAGCAGCATTTCTAAGAGCGGTATGGCTTCTTTTCTTGTTTGAGTGTTAACATTTAATGATTAATAGTTTCATAAGATTTTACTAGCACAAAAGCTAAAAGCTAAAAGAAGGCACTACTAGTGAAAATGGCAGTGAAAGAAAGAATCTTTCTACTAGGCGGACTCTTCCTTCTGATTGGTCAGAAAGTGTTGGCTCATTTTGTGCAACGGCAGCTCTTACAATAGTGCCCGTGCGCTAGTAAAAGCGACTCATTCATAGGGACTTGTACGGCATGTGACACTGACATTATTATTTGTTTTATTCTTAAAATAAAATAATATTTTCATTTTAATTATTGTATCACTCACAAATCCAATTATTTTCCCAGTTCTAAGTCTGGGTCTTGCCATGTAACTGAATGATGGCACAAATTAAGACTGATTAACTAAATAGCCTATTAATTTAGGTTCTTTCATTATTTTGGCCACATCACTACTCCTGCTCCAGAAACGTCCAGTTCATTTAGCATCAAGGAAGTTTATTTAGCGTCTCGACTGAGTAATCTTGATAATACAATTGCAGCATGGGAGTTTTTATAGTTGGTTGATTTGACATTTTTTCCCGCCAACTTGCTAGATGACTAAGGTCAGTTTATATAGGTCAATTTTACAATTTAGGCCCTCTACATTCAGAAGAAAAGATTTTGTATTTTGTTTTCAGGGTGACACAGTATAGATTATATTTAACACTCATTATAATTCATTTGCTTTTATTCTTGATGGTTGTTTGAGAAAACTAGTGTGTTACTGTGGAGTGGATTCTTTGTCTTGCATTATGAATTGTTTGGTGGTTTAGTAGGTCGTGTTTTGGGTGTCCTCTGAACGTGTGATATTTCTTGCCTTTTTGTTTGTATATGCTGTGTAATAGAATCAGAGCTGTGGTGGAATTTGTTTAAGTAATGGAGCGCTGTGATGGGTGCATGTGTGCATGTGCATGGCTATTTAATTGATATTTGAATACATTTTGATTGACAATAGAACTGAACGACTCATATGCAATTTAAAATTGCCGTTACATTTTTTTTAGTAAAAGGATGTTTTGCTGCCTTCTTATTTTGTAAATATATTCTCTGCTCTGTTGTGAGGCTATGGGCAGCTTTTAATATCAAATGTCTTTTGCTTGTTAGGTAATTCATGAATCAACTTTGTACACTGTAAAAAATAACTATGGCAACATACACCATTCTATTTGTACACCATACAGGGTCTACCCAGCTTTGTGCCCTGCATTACCCGGGATAGTTTTCAGGCCCCCAGCAACCCTGCACAGGATAAGAACTATAAATAGTTAATGAATAAATGAATGAATGAATGAATAAATGCTTTACTGATGACTGGCTCTTCAAGCACTTACGTACAAAAACATATGCAAATTTCAACCGTCATATACAAATATCGTTTCTCTTAGCGCTGAGAAAAAAATAAACAGGTGTCATTCCAGTGCACTGTGGCAGCTCTACATCTATGGGTATAATGCTTGATTGTGAATAATGCATTTCAGAGCCTACACATGTTGCAAAACCTTTAATAATGGCCAGATGTTTTATAGACACAGGGTATCTCAGCAGTGGTTCAGTGCAAGGGTTTTTATTATTTTTGGAGGGAGTTCAATGATTTGGAACTCACTCAACACCCACGTCTTAAAGACATGGTTTGCTATTGATTAAATGTACTGTATATCTAAAAGGTTAAGAAGATTGAGATATTGCTCAATAATTTAAAAAAAAAACGAAATGTAAATCTTTTACATATCATTGTGTTACAAGGAGAATAAAACATTTTGGATGAGCTATTTTCATACTTTTGAATTGTACCAGAAGCTTCACACTTTGTAGAATATTTTCCTATAATAACATGTCATCTCACGTTTAATTGCTTATTTGGTGACCACATTTCCATGCAGATAAACACCTTTAACAGTTACCATGTTTAATTACTCTCAGTCCATCCTTTGATGTTGAACTGAAAGTTTCTTATGAAACATTAGAAAAGTTGCCTGATACTAAATATGGACATATGTTAAGTATATTTAGTGTACGGATTCTCTTGAGCACAGCCGCAGAACCTCTGACACTGTTAGAGCTATGCTAATGCTATTGATCACCTCCTACAGCTAGCCTCCGACCCCTGTCAAGAACAATGTTTTTCTGTCTAGAAACACACCCACAAACACTGAGCGCTGAGGCTTCCTACTGTATGTATATGTACACACATGCATACATGGACAGACACAGTTAATTTATCATCATGGTTGAACAATGAGATGATCTTAAGGTTTTAAACTTTCCTCCTATATATAACCTTATTGAGCAACATTATTGCACGTTTAATTGATGTTGTAATTGACAACTGGCAAACATATAGGCACCTCCTATATATATATATATATATATATATATGAAGGAAGCATGAAGGAAGTAATAGAGTGTGTCTTGTGAGTGTGTGCTCACAAATTACAACACTTTACAAGCTAAAAGCAACACAAGTTTTTAGGGTTACAGTGCTGTAGCATACGTATGTGTGTTGGGAGATCCATGTGGCACTAATTTACATTAGGATAAAAATATATTAAATATATAATCAGCATCACTTTTACATAAATTTTACTTTTGCACCAACTTTCCACTTTTTTGTTTAATCTGACTAACATCCATATGTTTTTAGGGAAAGGGGTACACTTAAACGCTGCTAAATTTGTGTGTTAAGAATTGTTGATACATGCTTTATTACAACCAAATTATGTATAAAACAGTTACAAAGGAAAGGCAAAAGGAAAGGCAAAGGAAAGGCAAAGGAAAGGCAAAGGAAAAAAAAAATATATAGAAATAATGGTTCTGATGTAAATTTTTTAAAGCAATTTTAAAGGGGCATTGTTTGTAGTTCTTGGTGTCTACTATGAAATTCATCCGTACACGAAGAACTTAAAATGCTGCCATGAATACTTGAATGCATTTATTGTTAGAACCCTGAAATGCTTGCTGCTCTGGCACAAACTGACATAATTAACCCTTTTAATTCAATTTAACCTACAGTAGGTCTCACTTTTGCATGGATGGTGACCATGGGCTTCATCCAAGTTTGAAAACTCACTCACTCACTCACTCACTCACTCACTCACTCACTCACTCACTCACTCACTCACTCACTCACTCACTCACTCACTCACTCTCTGCACCACTTACAGGTCTATACTTGGTCAAGGGAATCTTGGAGCCTACCCCAGGGGACTAGGGCACTAGGCAGGGTTCCAATCCATTTCAGACCACATAACCGCACACACTAGGAAATTGCACTATACTGTAAAAAGCCTATTCTTTGAACTACATTATGGGAGGAAAACAAACACCCAAAGGAAGCACAGGGAGAACATGCAAACTCCACACACAAAGACTCAAGGCATAATTCGAACCCTTGGCCCTGGAGGTGCTAGGCCACAGTGCTTACCCCTATGCTACAGGAACTCCCAGTATTTAAAGGTGCAAAAATTTAATCCTGCTTCACTTTATGGCGGCTGAATTAAATAAACTTGAGCAACACTTGGTCATTGCTCTGAGTCCTTATGTGAGAAATTAAAAACTAATTGACCATAATGCGCACACATTCCTTTGTGGCTACAGAACCACTTTAAAGCAAGGCAAAATATAAATAAATAATATAATAAAAAAAAGAGTAAAAAACAAAAAATGAACATAATAACAACAACAATATTAACAAAAATAATAATGATAATAATAACAATATTAAAAACCTCACGATCCATGAGGTCTCCCTTTAACTCCCAATCTAGCCACTGTCCATATTGGTATAACAGGTGGTAGTGGAGAGAGTTTGTCAGCAATGGACTGTGTGTCTGACACATCTTGGGAAGTTCTCTAAACTGACAGGAGGCTTTGCCTATTCCTGATGCACTCGGCACTTTGTGATGTAACAGTATGAGTCTTAGTTTAAGGAGCATTAATGTTTACTGCAATGTCTTTCATAACAATATGTCAGCAGTATCATAAGTGTTAAATATTTAAGGTGTCAAATAGTTACACTTTTTGCTTGAAATGTTCAACGCAATTTTTATGTGGACGTTTGGATCCAAATGAAGATAAATTACTTTATAAGTTACTACAGTATAACTTTTTTTAAAACTATTATAATACATAATAGATAAGAGAAGAGAATGAAAAAAACCCCACTAGGTATAACATTATGTATTTGCATATAGAGAACCAATTTCCTGCCTATTGCATAGCGTACAGTGTACGATGAGGGATCTTACTACCGCCCACGCTGCACGACTCGATCTCGAAATGCGACAGGTGGAAATCGCATGACAAAGGTGTTCACACTGCAGGGGTATCTCACGACACCCTCAGGCTGAAAAATTGTTGACAACCAGGCAGCATTCAGCTCTAATGATGTACACAATTTTGTGCAAGAAAACCTCAAAGCACAAAGGAAATGCTGAAGAACTTGGACACAAAAATTATCCTGGAAGCGTCACCAATGCGGTTTGTTTATTTTTCAAAAAGTGCTGGAAAAGTTTTCTCAGTTCCAGTCTCTTTTCTGTTGGATGAACATTTGCATGACATAATGAAGCTGGTCACTTACACAACATACTGTACAGTTCGTGAACATGGTTACCGAGCAACTCTGCAAACAAACATATACTACTCATAAGATTCACTTAGCTGACGGTGCCGTTGCAAACTTTTTTTTTTCCATGAAAAGCAGGCAAGTTACATTATTCCTCTAGGCATCTAAACTTTTCCCTTACTGACACTATATAATATTTGCATAATATATACACTGCTTGGCCAAATTAAAGGCTCCAATTAGATTTCAATTATAAAATACTTAAGATTTTGTAATTTAATATTGCTCTGTAAAGTATTGCCTTGTGTCAAGACAAGAAAACAACTAAGCAGCTGAAATAAATGGAATTAGGTTAAGAAATGTCCAGGACATTATTAAAATTTTAAAGATAGTCCGGTGGTCCAAATGTACTGAATGACCAATAGATATCTCTTAACTGATGGCATGGTTATGTTCCAGGATGAAAATGTCTAAATTTATCAGCTTCAAAATGTGAAAGAGTGGTTCTCAGGGCATGAGGAATCATTTTCACACACAAACTAGGCAGTACAGATTCCTAACTTTAACCCCATCGAAAGTCATTTGGATGTGCTGGAGAAAACTTGAAGTAGTTTGACTTTCCCATCCTCAATACAAGATCAGCCAAAAATTATTGCAACTCTGTACCAAAATATATTCTATAGGATTGCCTAAGTCTTGTTATAGAGTCATGGTGATCGCAGAGGTTCAGACCTAAATGTCATGTAAAAGTATGTAAAATTATTTTTATTATTATTAAAAATAAATTAATAAAAACATGTGGTAAGTGTATTGTCACGAATAGGGGAAATTGTATTAGCTGAAATGTAAAATTGAAAATATGTAAAATATATATAAACGATAGAAACGCCTGGTTTTAGACCACAATAATTCACTAGTATGGTGTAGGGCCTCCTTTTGCGGCCAATACAGCATCAATTCGTCTTGGGAATGACAGATACAAGTCCTGCACAGATTTTGAGCTATTCTTCTTGCAGAATAGTGGCCAGGTACATGGCATCATCTTCAGGATACAATGTTTGAACCACTGGGTGCACATGGTCCTCCAGAATGGTTCGGTAGTCCTTAACAGTGACACGCCCACCTACCTTAGCACAAGTATTGGGCCTAGGAAATGCCATGATATTGCAGCCCAAACCATCACTGATCCACCCCCATGCTTCACTCAGGGCATGCAAGAGTCTGGGTGGTACGCTTCTTTGGTTCTCCACACCGTAACTCTAGCGGATGTAGGGAACATAGTGAATGTGGACTCATCAGAGAACAATACATGTTTCACATTGTCCACAGCCCAAGATTTTCACTGCTGGCACCATTGAACATTTAATTCTGCAGTGAGTTGGGCAGCTGTGGTTGAATGTTTTTTGGATACAGTCCCTTTCAGACAGCTTCCTCTTGCGTCCACAGTTACTCCTGTTTGATGTGGTTCGTCCTTCTTGGTGGTATGCTGATCAGTGTTGGGTGTTAGAGTACACGGATTACTTTTTTGATGCAACGAGTAATCTAACGCGTTAGATCCGCCATTTAAGTACTCAGTTACTTAGGACCGATGTAAGATGGAAACCTAATCACAGCGCCAAAACTCGCGGTGAATCATGAGGAACCGTACTTACAGCCATCGTGCGAAACCGCGTAGGTAAAATAGGGGTATTAGTAGTAAACATATTATGGGCCAAACTTCGCTGAGTGATGATGGTAGAATAATTATAATGGTCTTGACTAAAATAACATGCATGAGGAAGCACAAAGGAGTTTTCATTTTCTGCAATGGTAAAGTACTCTAACTAGTTAATTTTAGAAAGTAATACGCAGTAATGTAACTGATTACTTTTTGAAGACAGTACTTTTTTAATGTAATTAGTTACTTTAAAAAGTAACGTCCCCCAACACTGATGCTGACATTTCCATGGATACCGTGGCCCTTGATACATCACAAAGAATTGCTGTCTTGGTCACAGATGCGCCAGGGAGACGCGCACCAGCAATTTGTCCTCTTTTGAACTCTATGTCACCCATAATGTTGTGTGCACTGCAATATTTTAAGCAAAACTGTGCTATTACTCTGCTAATTAAACCCTCCCACTTTGCTCTTACTGGTGGAATGTGCAATCAATGAAGATTGGCCTCCAGGCTGGTCAAATTTAGCCATGAAACCTCCAACACTAAATTGGCCAGTGTTTGAGTTTCATTGTCCAACCCCTGTGTATATATTGGGCTATTTAACCACACATATACCTTTCATCAGTTATGTGCTGTATCCTGCTTTACCTGTGTAGGGTTGCTGGCAGCCTGTAGCCTATCCCAGGGATTTTAGGGCACAAGGTGGGGTACACCCTTGCTAGGGTGGCCATTTATCACAGGGCACAAGCACACACACTCATACCTCTTATAATGCACTATGGGCAATTCAGAAATGTCAATGAGCCTACACTGTCGACTGTGAGAGCAAGCCAGAGTACCCAGAGGAAACCTACCAAGCACAGAGAGAACATGAAAACTCTACAAACACAGCGAGGAGGGGATAATTCAAGACCCCAAAATTGAAGGTGCAAACAAATGTGCTAAGCTGCCGGGCCACAAATGACTAATTACAGTATGAACACTGATTATGTCCAATACACTTTCTTTATAGTGGACTTAATCACAAGCCAACACTATATGTACAATATGCACATATATAACTGAAACTCTCTTCTCTTACACTAACTCTACTCCTAGGTATGAATTACTAGCATCTACTGTATGCCTTCAGCTAATTCAAGAAAAGTCTTTATTCTCTGGCCCTGGGCATTTCTGGGCGCTTCTCTTTAGGGTAATACCTCTCTACTGACTACTGACATGTCATTATACTTTGCATGACTGTTGGACTGCCACTTACTTAGTAGTGGTAGTAGTACAGTAGTACTAGTAGTGCTAGCAGTAGCAATGTTAAGAGGCCAAACCCTGGCCTACAGTTTACAGAAGCAGAAACCAGCTGGGAGAAAGAGGGCTGCTGAAGGGAGCCAGATATCAAGCTTTAACTTGAAAGGCTTTGCTCTGTGACAGCATTGTGAGGTGTGTGTGTGGGTGTGTGTGTGTGTGTGTGTGTGTGTGTGTGTGCCAGAGTGTATCTGGGTGGTAATGAGGGGCACATATGGGGTTGGATGATGGCCCTCGTTAACCAGTCAGAAAAGGGGAAGCATCCTGTCATGGGCACCAGGCGCTGGGAGAGCACCAGACGGGGCACGCACACACAGTTGCACACATACGCACAGAAAGATGTTTCCAAATCTCTCAAGGCCTAAACCTGTCATCGATCAATAAATACATGCACAAGCACAATGCTAGGAGTCATGCTGAAGCTTGTTTTCCGTGAGCAGACCCTGCTGCGGTGGTACCTGTTTGGGATAATGGTGCCCAGCTGGCATGGAGCCCCTGGACGTGGCATTAGAAGCAAAGGACAGGAGTATGGTTGACTCTCTCTCTCTCTCTCTCTCTCTCTCTCTCACCCGGACCCCTTACCAGCTGTCACCTCAAAGCCTGTCAGTCAAGCCTACTGGGCTTTTCACACACTGGGGAATGGGACAGAGGGACAAACACTGTCCTTCTCTCTCTCTTTTGTTCGGTGGCCAGTAAGATGGGGCCACACTGCCAGGTGAAATGTCCTCGGGGACCTATGCTGGGTAGCTCTGACACTAGGGCTGTCACTCTTTCTTTCTCTCTCTCTCACAGCCTTCTGGAGCTAGTCTGGCTGTTGATGACACATATAGCTGGACCTGTTGTTTGTTCAGCAAGTGCATGAGAGCACTACTGATGCTGTAGGATCTCTTGTTGTTGTCCATTCACAGCATTTTTGTCCATCTTTCAAGAATTGTTAATGGAACTGCCCAAAAGAATTTTATTTGCCAAACCCAGTTGTTTGCCTCTGCCTGTTATACAATACAGTTAAAAGAAAAACTATTTATGAAATCGGTAGCATGATACCACTGAACAAACATCGTACAGTTACTAAAAAGGGCTCACTTAGGCCAGGAAACAAATGTATGGAGAAAGTATATAACATGATGCCTATGAGAGTTTGTGGTTGTATGCTGAGTATGCATACGCATGCGTACAAGCATGCAAGTGCGTGTGTGCGTGCGTGTGAGGGCTGATTAGTGGTGTTACATGAATGTGACGTGCCGTGCCCATGGCCTGGCAGGAGGCACAGGCCCCCAGCCAAATCGCTGCCACATGCTAATGAGGCCTGCATGGCCAGCCAGGCTGAAACCCAGAGACGTGTGAGCGTATGGCCGAGCAGCGGGAGCACCCCTCCCCTGCAAATGTCACACACACACACACACACACACACACACACACACACACACACACACACACACACACACACACACACACACACTTTATACATGAACACAGCAAGACCCCAAATGTGTTTTTTAAAGTGGCAATAGGTGCATAGGGATGTGTATGAGTCTTTAGACACATCCCTTTAAATTTACCCACACTTTCACACACTTGCCTCAAGATCATCAGAATGCACGGCAGACACGCTTCTATCTCGTTCTAAATAATTGCTTGTTTAAGACTGTTTGAGTCTATATACTTTATCCAATTAAACCATTTAATATAGCACTATATTCACACATAAACTTATGAACAAACTTCTGTATAGAGGCCTTACAAGCTAATATTACTTAGCATGCTATTATGCTTACATGCTACTAATGATCTGTCTCAAGCTTCTTTTCAAATTCAGAGCCAATGTGGTAAATGTGGAAAAAAAACAAAAACAAAAAAAAAAAACACTAAGCACCTGAATGTTAAAATCTATAAATCGCTACATTTTACAGGACTGGTAAATCTACTTAACAGTGCCATGCTAGCTGCTTTAGAATCAGTTAGCCGCTGCATTTATCTTCTGTTTACTTTTTTATGGTGTCAAATCATGGTCAGCTCAACATAAACATGAAAAAAAAAGAGATGTGAAATTTTTATCCGTAAATGTGATAATTAATGATCACATTTATGGATCAAATAATCTAAATCATTATGAGCTAAATCATTACCATGAAAAAGTAAACATGCAAATCTAGAAACTCTAACCACAACTGATTTATACTTTCTTTCAATTGCTGATTCATCTACATTTCTTTTCATGATTTGCTTTCACTCCTCAGTTTGCATTTACGGTTCATTCTTTGCATTTTAAGCCGAATCTGTTTTCGCTCTGGGAGGCGGGCTTAGTGCTCATTGGCCATCGAGCAAATGATGGACATCTGACTGGACAGGGTTCAACTGGTTTTGCAGAGCACTCAGTTTCCCTGCATTACATTGTTCGATTATCTCGTGGGTTTGTTTATAGCCTTATTATTTTCTTTTCATCAGCTTTTTAAATTTAATGTTGTTTGTTAGTAGTTTGCACGCCCTCTTTCTTTCTTTTGACATACAGTAACTGCAGAGTTAATAATGTTTACATAAATTAACAGATGCTTGTAGGAATTACTTTAAGCATCACCTATACCATTAACCATACACATTAAGTTTTCTGTTAGTTGAAAAACTAACAGATGCACATAAGCTTTGAGATCAGTCATCTGCTATGAAAAATTTGGCGATCTAGTTTAGTTTTGCCTGTTGGTCCATGCATTATTTTGTAGTTTATTGAAGCAGAAAAAATTAATTAGCATTAAATGTGTTGCGCTCTTGCATTCTTTAAAATCTTATCCCTATGAAATCTTTCCACTTCTCGGTTTTCCCTAAGCTGAAAGAATGATCTGTCACAGCCACTTCCAGAAACAAAACAAATTCTGAGGTTTCATTCGACCATGCTTAGCTTTGATTATAGTGCACATTGTGGTGGCCAATTCATGTGTGAATTGAACCACTCTTTTACAACCTGGACCTGAAAAATCTTGGAATTGTCTTTCCGGAATAGGCCCGTGCCATAATCTGGTCATTCAGAACATTCCAGTTCTAAGCCGATTCACTTTACCCTTTACATCTACAGCATTTACTGTACAGCTTATCCAGCGCGACCAACTGACACAACCCGGGATCATAACGCTGCCTTCCCTTCTTACCCCTGATGCACCTAGCACTCTGGCATAGGGTCAATCTTGACTCAGACCACATCACCTTTTTCCATTGCTCCAATGTCCAATATTTATGCTCCCTAGCAAACTGAAGCCTTTTTAATGGCCACACAGTTGTTTAGTCCCAATCATATGAGATCTCATAACATTGAGAGTGTGTAGATGCTCTTCCTTTGACTAAAAATTATAGATGTGATCTCTATATAGATATATATCTCTATATACAGTAGATCTCTATATAGTATAGATTATTTTATGAGGTGATTTCACCAAGCATTTAAGCAATCTCCAGTCATGATTCTTCTTCTTCCTTTGACGATGTTGATGGCTAAACACCCACCTTTCAGGTTTTATCAATTACCTGGACCTTCCTATTTCCCTTCTTTGATTGATGCAGGTCAATAATTTGTCCCCATTTTTGGCTGGGCAGCATTCATTAAAGTTAAGCAACAAGCTTATGCACACTTTATGACAGTGAAACTGTGTTATTCTTTAAAATGTAACAAGAAACAATTATTGCTATCGCCGGTTTTAATAGGATCGTGTATAATTTTGCAGAAGACATCAAAGTATTCGCACTTTTCGATTTAGCTCAAGATAAACGTATTCATTATATTCTGATGCTGACCTGTGATATTTCACCGCATCCTTTTTTTGTCAGCGTTTTCTTTACTGTTTCAGAGCTGAGAGGTTTTGAGGATGACACGAACTCGATTCTCTCCTACGCGCTCCCACGCAACGCGCAACAATTCAATTACTGTTGTTCAAATGTTTAACCGGCAGCTTCCCATTTATTACGAGTGCAAGCAAACAAAATGATAGACCTGCCACTCTGTCTACTTAGCAACCGTGTTCCAACATTTACAGTCTCATATTACACACCGCATTGTTTTGCGTTCACGTTGACAAGATAATGTGCTGATTATGCTCTACAGGTTTTTAATGATCTTCTTGTTGGGTTTCTATTAGCAAGTTCTCAAGCTCAATAAACAATTGCAAATGGCAACATGTTATGATCCAATTGTTTGGTTATATTATAATTTACGTTTTCAGCAAAGTTAATTATTTATGTGTTCAGGCTTTTGAGTGTCAGCTTTTTCTTTCAAGGCTACATTAAATTACACATTGCACATAATGGCACTGAATCAAGTAATATTGTAGAAAGTTATTGTACAACAAAAGCTCATATCTATCTATCTATCTATCTATCTATCTATCTATCTATCTATCTATCTATCTATCTATCTATCTATCTAGAGCAGCATTTTTACTTAAAATATATATTTAAAATAGTAATTCTAAACTGTTTACCTGACATACATAACTGTCTGGATGCAACGTCATGATTATAGTATTATTATAGATATTTGTTTAAATCCTAAATGGGGTTTCTAAACAAAGATTTATTGACTTATGGTATAATATTCTATTATTCAAAATGATTGAAATGGTTATAAATGTTCCTTAATATAAGGATCATTGCTCTAAGAAGCGCTAGAGTAAATCTCACCTATTCTCTTTTTTTCAATGTACACTCACTGAGAACATATCTTTGAGGCATTTTAGAGAAATCAAACCAGTCCACCGGTGGCTGAGGTGGAAGGTCAACTTGGTTGGTCCAGGTGGGGTCATAAACTTGACCTTAAATCCTGACCTTTAATCTTCCTGTCCCCAACTGCAATCCTACACCTACACTCTTCCATCTATTTATCTAAATGTCCATCCTATCGGTGCAGAGTGGAGAGGAACAGAGGACACGCACCCTGCAGGAAGAAAAAAAAAAAGGAAATGGAGAGAGAAACAGGGAGGGAGAGAGTGAGTGAGAGAACAATAACAGATGAAAAACAGAGATGTGAAGGGAGGAAAATATTGCTTCTGGGGGCATTTGTCTCGATTCGGAGAAAAACACAGAGGCTCACCTTTGCAGTACGTGGGTCAGACTGTGCCTTAGGCTGACTCAGCTGCTGGGAGAAACGCTCTCTTTCTCATCCTCTCTCTCTCCCTCTCTCCCTCTCTTACTCTCTCTCTTTCTGTCTGTCTCTCTTTGCTCTTTGCAATGAGAGGGATGATGGAGAAACATAGATAGAGAGATATCTTTAACAACTCCGTGCATTCGGGCTCAGAGGACTTCTTTGTGAGTGGTACGTGAGTCAGTGTGGGTCAGGCTCTGAGTCACTCTTGTCTCGATCGCTCTGACAGGATGTGATATAGAGGGTGAATGGAGGACTGACGTCATCATGGATCTTTGAAGAAAAGATCAGGCGTACCTGTGCTTTCACAAAAGACAGAAAGAGAGAGATGTGGAGAACAATGGGGCTGCGTGGAGATTGAAGGTGAATAATCATGAGTGAAAAGAGATGGACAGTGTGAGTGTGTGTGTGTGTGTGTGTGAGAGAGAGAGAGAGAGAGAGAGAGAGAGAGAGAGAGAAGCAGGGTCTGATTAATTATTGCAAGGCTACGCTAGGTGACGATCAGGCTTCTCACTCCAGTGGCTCTCGCCTTCGGCTGTGTCGGCGGGCCTCATTAGCTGGCCTCTCGGGACCTGACAGAAATTGTTAGCTAGATGTGATGGCCGACTCGAGCGGCCCTAGACGACCTCCCTTGCTCCCCCTTTTCCCCTTTCTACCCCACGCCTCTTTCCCTTCATCCAGACAGGATTGAGGATTCCCTCCATCCAGTAAAAGAAAAAGAGGCCTAACAAGGCTGCCTGTACAACACCTGTAATCAAACGTCTCCAAAAAAGCACCCAGGGAGCCTGATTGGAGGCCGAGGTTTAGAAGAGGGGGGTGTAATATGAGCGAGACCTGAGGCCGATCCATAATTGATGTGTGTGCACAATTACGGGTCCTCCAGACACGGGCAAAAGTGTTGCACGAATGAGCCTCGAGGATTGCTGAATTTTAACAGGCGTTGCATAAAATCAAGGCCCTGCCATTCAGCACAGTGCTGCATAAGAAGGCTGCCTGATCTCCATGAGTGAACACCTCGCTCGGGTAGATATGCATGAGACATGCCTCAGCTTTATGTGTGTGTGTGTGTGTGCGTGTATGTTATTAATTTTTTTTATTTTGTTTAAAATTCTGCTTAGTTGATGAGCCAATGGGTGCTTGCAGCACTAATTTGGCTTTGGGGTTGAATCTAGGTTGCTGTTTTTGTCTTTGCATTTCTTACACCACGTAAGTGTGATTTACCTCCATGTTCATGTCCTTGTTTCATTTATCTATGAATTTTTTCCCCCCTTGAAATCTTATTTACTATAAAATGGCAGAAAAGATACTGAACTTGCCTTCGCTTCTCAACTCCAATGTGCTCCGACATGCAAATAACCGATTTTTCTGTCACCGATATACTTTGTAAAGAGTAACACATCACCACCCACATGCTGTTTGGCACACCAGCTGCACCACCGCCACGCTCCATTAGGGATAAAGCTATATATTCTGTTTATATTGTTTCCTATCGCTACATTGAGATCCCTTCTCAATGACGATGACAGGAGATGGAGACCCAAACCCCTGTGGAGCTACGGCACATAATCATTGGTTTTAGGGACGCTAACTCAGTGACATTTCTAAATATCAGCGTGCAACAGCTGCCATCCACAGTCAGCGTGTTTGGAGATGTGGAAACTATCTGCTTGGAAGGTTTTCTGTGCAGAAACAATATTGGCCAGCATTATACTGCATGTAATGCTCATTCAGATACTGGGTTCACTGGTATCAAAATGTAAGAACTTGTAAAGTAGGTTCTGACATTCTAAAACTGAAATGAGCACGGACTAAAAGAAAATTATGCAAATAATAATAAAAAGCCAGCATGTTTTGTGTCTATCTGTATGAATAGTAATTAAAATGTAATCACAGAGCTTCTGAGGACTATTGTTTATGCAAAATTCTGTAAAATGGCTGATCAGCAGAATCACGAGTTGCGAACTCTTCTCAAGGATTTGCATAAACTCCAGGGGAAACACAAAGTTTTGAAGCCTAACGGCCTTAGCGCGGGAGCAGTTTCACTAAATCAAAATGTTTCCCCAAAGCAAGATTTTAGGTACATTATGCACACAGTTAAACTTCATATCATAGTTTTGCAGTCAGCATTGCTGTTTCTTCATTTCAGGGTCTGATCCTGAGCTCAGGTTACTATCTGTGTGGGTTTTCACATGATGTTCTGCTGTCTCCACAAATCATCCATCCAGAAGGTAACCTTCTGGTAACAGGGTAACCAATAAAGTACGGTAAATCCACAACATACAGTACGAACAAGTATCGTTCCAAAAGCTCGTTTGTAAGTCCAATTTGTTCGTAAGTCTAACAAACATTGTGTAGGTTCTAGGATACTAACACAACTGGCTATACACAATATAGAACTAACATGTTCTATGAGCTTGCCCTGGTTCTTTAGAATGAATTCTGATGGTTGAACGATTCATGTTACCAGAATAAGAATGTCTGCCATCTTTTCACTTCGCTCCTTTCTCTCAATTATTTTCATTTTTGTCTCCATTGTTATTGCTTGGCACTTCTTGGCTTGGCTTATTGCCACTGCTGCTACAGATGCTGTTTGCTTCCAGACATCCTAGGATGCACTCTGCATGCACCTGACAATGGACACTGGACATGTGATTTAACTTCTGCGATTGAACATGCACTAACTCATGTTTGTATCTTCGAAAGTTTGTAACTTGAATGTTCGTATGTAGGGGACTTACAGTAATGTAAAACATGTGCAGTAATAACATTAATTAATATTTACATTACATAACTGTACCCATATTTACAATTTACTATTAAGTCCTGTACAGAGTTTTACATAGTTTTAAAAACACACATAATCCTTGACACATGAAGCTGAGGCTGATGATGAAGAAAGAAAGAAAGAAAGAAAGAAAGAAAGAAAGAAAGAAAGAAAGAAATGTGTTCATTTAGGATCTATGTACAGTAAATGCACCATGTGTTCGCTCAGTAGGTAAGTTGTTAAACTACAGATCAGAGGGGTTGTCAATGTCAAGGGTTGTGCATCCAAAACACCCAATATCCCTTAACTTTAACCCTCAAGTGCTCAGTTGCATACATTTAAGTTGTGTGGATAAGGATTTCTGTTTGGTTGTGCTGGGAATTGAACACAGACTATAACAATCCTATAGTCAATAACAACTCTTTATGAATTAGCAGTCATTAAATTCATTGCACAATGGCATAGTGGCGCAATGGTTAACACTTTGGTCTCGAACCTCCACTGCTGAGTTTCTGAATCCTGTCTCAGGTCTGTGCGCATGTTCTTTTCTTGGACTTCCTCCATGTTCTCCAGTGCATGCGATGGACCGGTACCCCGACCATAGTGTCCCCTGCCTTGTCCGAGTCTCCTAGTACAGGATACGAGGTATGAGTGAGAGGGAGAAAGAGAGAGAGAGAGAATAAACTGCTTCTGATAGATGAAGTGGCTTAGTGGTTATGGCATTGAGTTACAGATCTGACGGCCATGTGTTCAAATTCCAACGGTGCCAAACTGCCTTCCATGTTTGTGGCCTTAAGGAAGATCCTTAACCTTCAGCTCAGTTGTACTATGCAGCAAGGATAAGTTGCTTAAGCTGAAGAAGCAAATGTACTGCATTATGTGGTATTTTATACTCCGTACAATATAACAGCACAGTAAATATGAATATTGTATTTGTACAGTACTGTTCCTTTTGCAGTAAAGCACTCTAAAATGTGTGTACAATGTCCGGTCATATTTTGTTCGGTGAAGGTGTAAATGAGATGCCCTGCAGCGGTATTCCTGCTCAATGCGCAGTGTGTCTGGGATAGCATCCAGAGCCATTGTATCAGACTTATTTTCCTGATACACTGGGCAGCTGACAAACATGGCTCCCAACTCACACACTCATGTGCACCTGATTATTGACTGTGCACCAGATCTCAAATTACCAAGCATATTTTGTTTTTTTGATCCCAGTCCTGTTTCACACTGTTTTCGCTTAGGCCATTTAATTCTGTTTGCTGATCACCTGTATTTTAAATTAGATTAGATCAAATTCAACTTCACTGCGATTGCGCAAAGTACATGTGCAGAGCCACTGAAATGCAGTAAGTAATAAAGGTATGGTATATATCTATATGTAGTAATATGACGGCAAGGTGACTTAGTAGTTACCACTGTCGCCTTGCACCTTCTGGTTCTGGGTTTGATTCCCTCGTCGGGTCTGTGTGCATGGAGTTTGCATGTTCTCCAGGGTTGTCCGGTTTCCTTCCATAATCCAAAGACATTCAGATTAGTGTAGTTGCTGTTCCCAAATTGGCCCTAGTGTGATATAGTAGTATATAGTATAACTAACACGATATGCATACCGTGCTGTACGTACATATACAGTATGAGTTCTGAATGATACAGTATATACAGAATAAATATGGGTGGAATATACAGTAGTGCAATAAAAACATAAGTTTATGGATGGTGCAAAGATGATTGGCATATTCTGATACATGTCACTGTTTTCTACATTTGCTAGGTCTGTCTATGGTGATACCAGGAACATTCAGTGATAACAACCCAGAGGATGTTGGATTGGTAAAAAAAAAAAAGATGAATAATTATGCAGAAAGTCACCACTCCATTAACCACTAACACACCAAGTATTAAACACATTCAACACAAGCACTAATCAGAATTGGTGTAATATTAACCAAAAGTTTTATAACAGTACTGAATTATTATTATAAGTTCTTTTCTCACTGTGTGCACTTAGTAACCACATTCCACCCGGTAACCCTCAACCTATTGTAATATTGATCTAGTGTGATGGTGATTATGGCTGAGAAAGGCGCTATATTTAATAGTAATTATAAGCCAGTTCAATCACAGAAGTGGTATTGTTAAAACAAGCACAGCTTATAATTAATAGCTCATTTCCATATTACACATTATTTGCCCTGTATTATTTGTACAGATCAGAGATACATGATAATTCCTCTGTAGTTAGTGATGCAGATGTAAATTATAATTAAAGATATAATTAAAGATAGATATATTATCATTAAAGACACAACAGCTATTCATAACCTTGGAGAGAAAGTAAAACATGAGGTAATTTCATTTCTGATTAAATAAATATCCAAATGCACTATGTGCGCACGTTTCCTTTGCAGCGTAAAGGTCCTCAATTAAACAGAACTACACGGGTTACATTTTAAACAAGGTGGGAAAGTTTACACACTGTTGTGGTAGTACATTTATAAAAATATACAGCCTATTAAACATCACTCAGGCTTATTAGCATGGCTCATGAGGCAGGATGAATTAAATTAAGAAATGATTTAATTAAAATTGAAAGAAAAAACATTACTGTTGGATTATACCTAGATCAACATCTAATTTTTTTTGTTGTTAACTTTTAATTTATGTTTGGGTATTAATGAGAAAAAGATGCGAGTAGCATTTTTTAAAGAGGAGAAAGAGGAAAAGAGGTATGTAGAGACACTAGCAGGCTCCATGCAGCTTAACATGGTTTTGCTGCTGTATCTTGCGCCCTCACCCTTGGGTGTCAACAGGTGAGAGTGGGTGATAAGAGCTTTTGATGTTGCCAGCCAGATTTTTATACCACCCAACTTTAGTTCTTCTTTTAGACCTCTTGGCAGACTTCAAAGCCCCCCTCCTTCTTGCATCTCGCTTTAATCCAGGGGCACCCCGGCTCTTCAGTTCAAAGTCCCTTCCCCTCCTCACAATCCCCCCCCCCCCCCCACTCCTCCAAAAAAAAAAAAAAAAGACAAAGAAAAAAATGCAACCCAAACTTTCTTTCCTCGTCGTCTACAGAGTAGCAATTACAGCTCCACTTGTGTCCGCTGACCAGCTCCTGTTATTAATTAATCCTACAAAGCAGCCTCGTTTCCTGCCTCTCCCTGATTGACAAGAAACACAGGAACAGAGGAAGCTCTTTTCAAAGGAAAGGCCACTCAGTGCAGCCAGGAAAAGGAGAAGATGTTTTTGAAAAAGAAAAAAAAAAAAATATATATATATATATATATATATATATACAGGCAAATATATATATATATATATATATATATATATATATATATATATATATATATATATATATATACAGAAATAGGGAACGAGGGAGAGAGAGAGAGAGAGAGAGAGAGAGAGAGAGAGAGAAGAAAGAAAGACTAGCTCTCCTGAATGTGAAGGAGGCAGGAGGCCACATTTGATACCATGCTACTTGGAACTGATTGAATGCTTTGTTGCCAAGAGCCCTTTACTAATCTTTACCTGCCAAAAAAAAGAGTCTTAAGCTGTGGAGAACGCAGGAGAGAGGGGCTGTCACGGGTGGCCTTCAGGAATAGACCTCACAAATTCTCCCGAACCTCACGAAAGGATTCCTTTCTGAATGAGGCGGATGGCTGAGAAAGCATGGAGGTGAGAAGGAGAGGGAAAGGGAGAACAATGGCGAGAAGGAGGGGCAGTGGCGAAAGGGAAGGTGGGCGCAATGAAGAGATGTGCGCCAAAGAGATTAAAGCCTTTCATGCTGTGACAGGAGGATGACGAGCAAGCACCGAGAGCTTTATTAACGCCAGGAGAGCGATCTGGGAGGGAATTCCTAAATGAAATGGTGTATGAGCTCATTCGGATCATCAGGCAGTAGAGATTGCGCAACTATTAATCGTTGCCATTTGACCAGTAGTTATTTATTATAAATCAAAAATGCATGAAAAAAAAAGATGACAGTCATATTTAACACAAAAATACTGTACTTTCAGGAAAATGCTAGTTGTAGGCTGATTTATTTGTAATGCATGGTAAAAAAAAAAAAAATTAAACCACACATTTAGTTGTTTAACTGGTTCTCTTCTGCATGCACTGTACAAATAAAAAAAGGTAAAGGGAAAAAAAATCCCTGTTTTTTAAGTTTGTCTATATTTTATATGTGCAAGCGTTCCCCCCAATGTGAACTCATATAAGAAGATCCTTTTCCCCATATTTTTGGTCAGCTTCAACCAACGGGCAAGCTCTCGTTAAAAAATTAAGCCGATGCAAATTGCTAAAACATGAAGTTCTTCCAATGTCCACTGGGAGCTGACTCCAAACGTGAGTCAATCCGTATAGACAGCCATGTTAAAATATCTAACTTTACAACAAAAATAAATGTTGGCAGCCTGGTACAATAAATAAATAAATAAATTAATTAATAAAAAGTTCATAGCTAGTTTTTCCCAACTGCACTCGTAGGAATTGTTTTTAATGTAACTCATCAGTTACAGTTATAATTAAGCCATAAAAGTATTCATAATTAGATTTGATAGGAGTGATATGAGTGACAGCTGCAGGTGTCAAAAATGCTAGCTGTCTGCTATGCATCACTTAAGCCAGGGGTGTCCAAATCCAGTCCTGGAGGGCCAGTGACCAGCACAGTTTGTAATTCACCAACACCTAAACACACCCACTGAACATAGTAATTAACAGATTAGTTAAATCAGCTGTGTTTGAGAAGAAGAAGCACCAAACTGTGTTGGACACTGGCCCTCCAGGACTGGATTTGGACACCCCTGACTTAAGCTAACCAGCTAACTTACCACAAAAAATGTAGAAGTTGACATTCAATGACGTGTAGGATATGGAAGGTATGGAATGTAAGGTATGGTTCATCCAAATGCAAAGTAAATTAACATCAGCCACCTTAGCATTTTAGCTAAGCTAAAACTAAGCTAGATAGCTTGTGGTAACTAAGGTAAATAAGCAATCTCCAACCAACGACCAGGCTCCATTCCTTCAGGCCATTTGCCCAGTAATGGATTATTGTAAGTGGGGTTTAGATGCAGTCAGCTCCTGACAAGATGGCGACAACCAGAGCTCCTGAAGTTGAGCTTCCAAAACCGTTGTTCAGGAAACCTACAGTATGGGTGATGTCATGAAAGGTTTGTCCAGTTCTTTATGGCGTCAACCAGCTCTGCTCAGCTCTGCTGTTCTGTGGAGGGGCATGGCTCAGCAGTAGCTCACTTCTACAAACACTGCATTAAAAAAAAGAATTAAACAGGAGGAGTTTGAGGTATGTAAAATGCAAAGAAATATATAGGATCCTTTATATATACAGTATACATATATAGCACACAGCATGGCATGGGACCTTAATGATAGATGAAGGATGTGATGCCTAGGAGGTTTTTCCATCATGTTCAGCTCCGACCTGAAAATGAGTCTGGACTGGCCTCTTTGTGCTGGCATGCGCCACCAAGCTGACTCTATAAGAGCTAAGTGGGATTAGATAGTGATGTGGAACCCCTTGGCTCCAAAAGTGCTTCTATATCACAGGGAACAAGTTGATTTCTATTTAATTTAGGTTTAAAGGAGAACAAAAATGATTGTGGTAGGAATTTCTTCAGGATTAGGATTAGACAGGAGTTCGATTAAAAGACCTAAAAAAAATCTTTCACACTCACACACGCACGCACACACACACACACACACACACACACACACACACACACACACACACACACACACACACACACACACACACTTTCACATGTTTATATAAACATTTTCACATGTTTACAATACATTTTTTATTATTGTTTATTAATTAATTAATTTATTTATTTATTTATGTATTTCTTTATTTTTCACTTTTTTTTTTTTACCATCTGCATCACTGTTTTTGCTCATCATTCCTACATCACCCAATCACACTAGTCGACTAGTGGATACACCCTTATTACACAGAGATCCTAACAGTGTAATACTTCTTTGGAGCTGTTATCAGGGTTCATGGTTCAGACTGTAAGTCAGGGGTCTCTCACTATAAAACACCAGTCATTGATACTCTGTGCGAAGAAGGAACTTGAGGGTTAAAGGTGAGGGGGTCGGTTCGTGCCACCATCAGCTTTTCTCAACTAATAAACCTTGCAAAGCGCTGACAGGTGTGAAAGCCTGTGGGCCATGCAGTCCAAACCCTTCAACACAGGAAGTGAATGGCTACATATTCAGATAAAAGGATCATACATGGAGGGGGCACTTTCAGGTCCTGTGAACTGACCCTGAAAGGTCTGGCTGCCAAAAAAACGGAATGTCCAGATGGGCCACTTGGGCATGCGTCTTTTCACGAAGGTAGCATGGTTAGCTAGGGCAGGGTGTATACACGGCAGCCTGTGTTTTCCGATCATTCATCAAAAAAGTGTCACCAGTCACCCCCACAACCCCCCTGCATACCGGGTCATGTTAAATGAAGGCTGACCCTTCGATGCAAAAAAACATGATTAATGGCAACACTTGATTAGACGTGATTTCCTTTTCCTGTCTGGTGTGTGGTCAGGAGCAGGAGTTAGCACCATTTCATTACACACCTCCATTACTAACTTAAACTCTGTTTATTCTGCCAATAAAACCGAATCCTTTAACAAGCGGCACAAAGGAGGTGAATTACGCTAGTCGTGAGGCTCTCAGGAAAATGATCTATTTATTTGAAGTGTGTGAATTTCCTTGCCGGAATGCTTAGCAGGCTGAACGAGTACTGGCCGTCTGCAAACACAGAGCTTCCTCCTGGGTAATGTGGTCTCAGGGGACGGCCTTATGAGCCATTACCAAGCTTCCTTTAAAGGAAGTTTTAAACACTTTAAAAACATAATATTCCTCTCCTGTTTAGACAGCCTGATTATCTGCATGCTAATTCTCTTGCTCGCTGTAATTCATCAAGCTGTCACATCTGATAAGTGTCAGTGAAAGTCTTCAATTTTTGGCTCTCCAGACCCTTTTAGAAACACATTATTATATTTCACTTCTTGCTCATGCCAGCATAATTATGCTACTAACTGACAATTTGTGTGTGACTCACTTCGGTAATGTCATTAGTCCAAGTATATTTAAAATGACTCAGTAAAGGAAGTAAATAAGAAGTGTTAATTTTCTAAGTAAAGGAGCTTTTAAACTTGTCCATACTCTATATACAGTACTCTCACTCAAATTAAACCAAAGGATGCTTGAAGAATATTTCAGTTTCTTAGATTGAACAGTTTGGTGCAGTTTTTAAAACCTTTGTCTCTTACCAAACTCGTCACTACTTTCTTGCTGGTTATAGGAGCTAAAAACACACCTATTATCAGGAGGAAGCGAAGAGATGCCAGAACCAAATATTGCTCCTAAATCATATTGCAGTATTGTGTTGGTCAACATCGTGTTGGTCAATGTTATCCCAACGTCATGTAGTCAATGTTGGTCTGATGATTTTTCATCAAATTCTAACTTCCAAAAACAACTTAATACCAACAGTGGCTTGAAAGTAATGATGAAAATAAAACAAATTTCAGGCAAATGCAAACAATAAGAAGTAAATGAGCTGGATTGCTCAAACTCTTTTCTAGAGCTGGTGGGATTTGTAATTTTTTTTTTAACTATGGGAGTGGGTGGGGCTAGTCCAACTATGCAAAAGTGGATGGGAAACATTTTAAAATATGGTTTGGGAGTGAATAGACGTTTTATGTTTGCAGTTGAGATTTGTGAAACATTCTGTAGAAGCGGCGGGGTTGGTCAAACCTTATTTGGGAGCAGATGAGATTGATGAAACTTTTTGTGGGAAAACATTTTACAGGAGCAAGTAGAACTGGTCAAACTTTTTGTTAAAGTGGGGAAAGGATTAATTTAGCATTCCTTTGGGAAGGCAAGAATGCAATAAAAATAGTGTCACATATGACATCTGCTGTTTGGTCAAACTCACTTTACTGTATGTTCTGTTCCTGTTGAAAATGACATTAAATACATAAATCTTTAAAAGATCTCAAAAGATCTCATTCTTGCCCATCATAGGGCCCTCACTTATCTCACGCAGGTATGAAAGACAATAAACACTAAATATCTATTAAATGTTTTCCAATAAGAATATATTTTTTAAATATCATATTAAAAGTAAAACTTTTGTAAAAATGTGCCCAATCACTCTTTTATCCATTCACTCATTAGTTCACTTAAAAAAAAAAAAAGGTTCTAAAAAGACACATGTCCATTATTGAATAAACCAAAGTTGATTATAGGAATAATTCATTTTGTTGCAGAGCTTCAACGTTGACAGCAGATGCTGAGATTGCAGAAACAAGGAGACTCAAAGGAAGAGGAGGAGCAAGAAGGTGATGAAGATGGGAAGAGCAGTGCTCTAAGTGCTCTTTAAATAAAGTAGTTGCCTTGGTGTTTATTTGTATTGAGAGCCAATTAGATAAATATTGGATATTAGCCCATGAAGGAATACAGTAAATAAAGGCCACACACAATCAGTAGAAGGACGATGAGGACTTTAAGCGAACTGATTATTCTGTGTTTGCTAGGACACTAGACTGAATGCATGTGCAAATGTAGCACTCGGCATGATCACCAATAAGGGCCAATTCCAACACATGAGCACGTGATCTACGATTACGACGCCTGTCATGTGTCTGGTGCCAGTGAGAACTGTCAAAGAAAAAGGTGAGAGAAATATAATGACGAGGAAAAAGACAGACAGAGAGAGAGAGAGAGAGAGAGAGAGAGAGAGAGAGAAAGTAGCACGTAACTCTTTAATGAATATTCATCGGCAACTGTGATGCGATGTGACATGCTCTCCTGGCATGGCACCTCGAGCACATGGCCGCTGTTTTACAGGAGGGAAAAGGCTACGGCCAATCGTCTTACACAGCCCTGTTTGGCCTGTTTGGTTTCTGAACCGATTGCATGACTTTCACTGTAAGTGGAATTTCTGAAGTTTTGAAATACCCCTAGACATACAGTTAGGTTCAGCCTTTATTCGTCACATATACATTACTGCACAGTTTAATGCTTTTATTCTTCCCATATCCCAGCTTATTGTTAGTAGGCTGGGGTCAGTGCACAGGGTCAGCCATTATAAGGCACCCCTGGAGCAGACAGAGTTAAGGGCCCAGCAGCAGCAAAGCTTCTAATCAGCAGCTCAGAGCCTTAACACATCGAGCCACCATCGCCCTTGTCTAAGCGTGGTTCGTGGTTTGATACAGGCAACATTTTATTCCAGGTGAGAACACTGATGCCAAAATAACTAGTACAAGGTGGTCAGGGCAAGGTAGTCTTAACTCAATTCCATTCGAACTCTAAAGCGGTTTACATTGTACATCAAATTAAGGCTGTTAATTGGTGATTTCTGAGGCTGTTACTGTAACTCTAAATGAACTTCTCCTCTGCAGCAGAGGTAAATTTTGGTCTTACCTTCCTGGGATGTCGTCCATTAGAGCCAGTTTCATCATGATGTTTGATTGATTTTGCAAAATCCCTTGACAATACTGTTCTTGAAAGAACTACTCCAGAACAGGTGACCCTCATGTCTCAATATAACAACTGATTGTTCTTGTTGTTGTTACTTAATTACTGAATGCCATTAAAAATGTGTTATTTCATGATTTCGAAAAAAAAAAAATCCAGTATTGTTCAAAAATGTATTATATAATATAATATAATAATAATATAATATAAATTTTTGTCCAAACTTTTGACTGGTACTTTGCATAAAGTATTCTTTTTTTTCCTTTTTATGATTTCTTTATCTACTTGATGACAGCTTTTGACCTTTTCTTCACCTTATTTACATCGTATCGGATGTACACTTCTCAGCATGCTTTTTGTGTAATTAATTAATTCATTAATTTATGCCTTGTTAAATTATGTGCCATGTTAGGCACAATAGGAAGCAGAATACTAACACTGACACTGAGAGAAATTCAAGACCTAAAGACTAGAATTTAAATGAAACCTAAGGGGGTATATAAATGAGATAACAAGATAATCTGAGGAATTGATGTATAAAGCCTGATTTGTGAAGCTTCTGTGTCAAGTCTACATGGAGCCTAAACCATAGCCTACAAAAGTGGCCAATGGCATAGTGACCATTCATACTTGGTGAAGTATTTATGTGTTGGTGCATCTCTTTGCAATTACATCACCAAACCGCTAGTTGGCGGTGTGGTTTTTAGGTCACTGTGCTCTCATGATTTTTTTTTTTTTCTAAACAGATCTCGTTGGAGCTGGAGCTAATAGACTGGCTCTGGGTTACTGATTGAAAGGTTCGGTGTTCAGCCCCCAGCACCACCAAGACCATTTTAGCAAGACTTTTAACCCTATCTGCTCCAGGGGCACTGTGTCCTGGCTCACCCCAGCTTCCTAGCTGGGATTTAGTAAATGCTAAGAAATAATTTCACTGTGCTGTAAGGCACATGAAAAGTAATTGAATTGCATCTTATTTTATGCCATGTAATAGAAAGCACAAAGCACATTTAGGCCAAGCCCATGATGTGGAGGGAAAATGCTGTAATTTCTAATGATTTTCAACTGCAACTGTCAATTTGCTTTACTAAAACTGAAATTGCACACATGCTAGAAAAGTAAGTTCCACAGCAAAAATAGTAAATGACCCTAATGTAAGCAGTTACAGGATTATAAGACACAAAAACCGAAATAAAAAGATGTCAAAGTCGGTTTAAAGTGATAAACAAAAACAGCTAGCAAGGTTCATTACCTTGGCTAGCTCAAATTAGCTGTGAAAACTTAGTAGGCAGTAATAATATTTGAAATGATTAGCCATAACAACATCACATACAGTAACAGCTCATCTGCACAATCCTAGTTATGTGTTTACGTGTGTGTTTTTCCATTGATATTATCCACCGCAATCGAGGGAGGCTAGCTTGAATGTGCGCTAACAATTCCTTGTCCTGAGCCGGCTATTGTGAGCGACATTGCATATTGTTGGTTGTTGGCGTGCGCCAGCTGGCTTGGCGGATGGCAGTGCCGCTGCTGTGCGGTACAATAGCCCCTCCAGAGTGGGCCGCTAAATAAAGGGACAAGGACACGGGCACCTCTGTGGCACACAAGAGGCCTGGCGTCATTAAAAAGCCTGGTGGGCAGGTGCTTCTGCCAACGGCTCTGCGGCGAGAATGTAGCATTCAGCACTGACAAGGGCCTGGCAAGAGGAGTCCTCTTCTAAACTCCTATTGTTCAAGGACTCCAGAGGAAGTGTGTTTGTACTCCCGGCACTTCCTTAGCTGTCAGAGCCAATACAAAGATCCCCTTTCTCTCTCTCTTTCTTCTACTTTCTACTGGGATAAAGTAGTCTTTTTCTTTCTACATGGATTTTTGGCTGTTTGAAAGATCTCTTGTCACATTTAATGGATTTTTATAGGGTTTGACTTTTTTTTTTCCCTGTGAGCTGCAGTAAAATGTGCACAGGAATATATAGATAGCATGAGCTTCAGTAGAGCGACAGTGACATGCTGGAGTACTTTTGAAGTAAGGATTTTATATCTTGAGGCATTGCTTTGCTCAGCTCTATTTTTATTTTTATTTGTTTTTTTTTGTAGACCTTTTATTATATATACTGTACAGTATTATCTTTTGCACTAACAGCTAAACATCTCAATGCAGGCATACTTCATGTTGTGTTCAGTCTGAGCCTGTATTGGCCTGTAAGGATCATCAATAAGATTTGACCTGGGGCCAAATTCACACAAAGCAAACACTCCCCCATTCCCAACTCTGGGATTTAATCTTTACATGCTCTCTACCTTTATATCATCATAGAGCTCATCACCATTAAAACTACTTTCATAAATCCACTTATGTATTATAATTATTTTTTTAAATTATTATTATCTACTGTAGGAACCTCTGTAGTCCAACTAGGGACCGTGGAGGTCAATGATAACCACTGTATTTATTCTCATTTTTACAACCATGGTAGGACCTCTGTTAAACATTCACAACTGCATTCACACATTACGCGCAATTTGGGAATGCCAATTATCCTAATCTGCATATCTTTGGACTGTGGGAGGAAACTGGAGTACCTGGAGGAAACCATCGAAAACGCAGGCAGCGGACCCTGGAGGTGCAAGGTCACAGTGCTAACCACTAAGCAATTGTGCCACCACTTAAGGAATAATGTTCACCCATTTGATTTTACACCAAACCTGGGACTGAGATGGTCATGTCATGTTTATGCTTTCACAGTGTGATCCTCCGTTGGTTTCTGACAGACTCCTCATGCCTGTATCAAAAATTCTGTGCATCAGTCATCAACAAGCCTTCAGGTGCATGCTGATTGGAAAGAACTGTGTCATGAAAACATTGTGACGAGATCCTGAGGGCTTTAGAGTAAAGTTGTCAATTGACTTTAACATAAACATGACTGAAATCCTCTGATGCGCAGAGAGAGAGAGAGAGAGAGAGAGAGAGAGAGAGAGTGATGAGCTGAAGCTTCTCATATCATAAAATATATGCTTACACATACTACAGTAGATATAACTACAGTAACATCATTTCCACGTTCACCGTTGTCACTTATTCTTTAGGAAGAAATCTATACTCTTACCGCTCTGGTCCACTTTAACACCTAATATCATGGAATCTATTATTTAAAAAAAACGATTGATGTATACAGTATTATACTATATTATACTATTGCTCTGTATTTCCACATTTTCACTCATTCTTTAGTAGATGAACAGCTTTCCATTTAGTTCACGTTACGCTACACAAGTATGAAGACAGACACTTATGTGACCGCCTACACACAGCACCCTCGCATGTTTGCAAATAGGCAGATACAGAAGTATTAACCAGACCTTATGATGTCAACTCCACATTTCCATTCATTCAGATTTTTTCCATTCATTCTGCACACACACACACATGGGCAGCACAAGACAATGTCAGGTTCCGTATATGTATAAGGGCTGTACCAAAATAAATGCAAACGTAGGCTTTTTTTTTTTTTTTTTTTTGGTAGAGTAACGCTTCCTTCATACAAAGGTGTTACTTTGTTAGTCTCTATCCCAAGCGATGCATTTAAACCATCTCTGATCCCAACTCTCAAATACTCTTTGGAAAATTCAGGTGCGCACTGTTGTACCCACTTTCATACCAGTGGTCACAGATTTAGATACGGGCAACATGGGCAGCTGGGCGGGAGGCATTTTGCCAGGGGGAGCTCGGAAAAATAACATTAACAGTTCAGATTGATGATATTTTTTTCTCCGTCACATTTTTCATATCAATGTGTGGGTCAATTAATTAAAATGATTCTATTTTCTGGGTGAGGCAGGGGACAGACTGGGAAGGTATCTCACTCAGAAATACAGTACAAGACGGAGAGCGAGACGACTGCAGGTGAGAGCAGGAAACAAAGCACACATCTAACTTTGGACAGCAATGCAACTAGTAAAATCAATCACACTATGAAATGCTAGCAAATAAATCAGGGTACACCCTAGACAGGGTGCCAATCCATCGCAGGGCGCGCACACACACACACACACACAACAGACAATTTGGAAACGTCAGTCAACCTACTCTGTATGGCTTTGGATTGTGGGAGAAAACCAGAGTACATGGAGGAAACCCACCGGGGACAACACGCAAACGCTACGCACAAAGACCGGAGGCGTGAATCAAACCATCAATTCCCTGGACTTGCAAGGCCACAGTGCTAACCACTAAGCAATTGTGCCACCACTTAAGGAATAATGTTCACCCATTTGATTTTACACCAAACCTGGGACTGAGATGGTCATGTCATGTTTATGCTTTCACAGTGTGATCCTCCGTTGGTTTCTGACAGACTCCTCATGCCTGTATCAAAAATTCTGTGCATCAGTCATCAACAAGCCTTCAGGTGCATGCTGATTGGAAAGAACTGTGTCATGAAAACATTGTGACGAGATCCTGAGGGCTTTAGAGTAAAGTTGTCAATTGACTTTAACATAAACATGACTGAAATCCTCTGATGCGCAGAGAGAGAGAGAGAGAGAGAGAGAGAGAGAGAGAGAGAGAGTGATGAGCTGAAGCTTCTCATATCATAAAATATATGCTTACACATACTACAGTAGATATAACTACAGTAACATCATTTCCACGTTCACCGTTGTCACTTATTCTTTAGGAAGAAATCTATACTCTTACCGCTCTGGTCCACTTTAACACCTAATATCATGGAATCTATTATTTTAAAAAAACGATTGATGTATACAGTATTATACTATATTATACTATTGCTCTATATTTCCACATTTTCACTCATTCTACCAAAATGAATGCAAACGTAGGCTTTTAAAAAATTTTTTTTAATTAATTTATTTTTTTTGTAGAGTAACGCTTCCTTCATACAAAGGTGTTACTTTGTTAGTCTCTGTCCCAAGCGATGCATTTAAACCATCTCTGATCCCAACTCTCAAATACTCTTTGGAAAATTCAGGTGCGCACTGTTGTACCCACTTTCATACCAGTGGTCACAGATTTAGATACGGGCAACATGGGCAGCTGGGCGGGAGGCATTTTGCCAGGAGGAGCTCGGAAAAATAACATTAACAGTTCAGATTGATGATATTTTTTTCTCCGTCACATTTTTCATATCAATGTGTGGGTCAATTAATTAAAATGATTCTATTTTCTGGGTGAGGCAGGGGACAGACTGGGAAGGTATCTCACTCAGAAATACAGTACAAGACGGAGAGCGAGACGACTGCAGGTGAGAGCAGGAAACAAAGCACACATCTAACTTTGGACAGCAATGCAACTAGTAAAATCAATCACACTTTGTAATGCTACCAAAAACACAGTTCTTTCATAAAACTTTACTATATAATATTGTAGGCATATTTCATTCCTCTGTTTTGTGTGAAATTGTTATCTGCTATGCAGCTACTATAAGGCATCACTTTATGAGTACAATATGATGCATGTAATGAAATAGGCTAGTATCACACGTATTGTTATGTTGGTAACTTACACAACATTGAAAATGTTCAAATGTAGTTATAAATGTTATGGTTATTTTTGTGTTCTTCCAAATATGCATTTTGAACAACCTATGCCAGTTATGCCCACTTTTGCATTACTTTCAGTGCAGCCCTCAAATGCCATACAGTATATACTGTACTGTAAATAAATTTCAGTGTAGGTTTCCATGATAAGATACACTGCTCGGCTAAAAAAAAAAAAAGAGAAGAAAATCACACACCCTAATTTGTACTGCCTTTTGCTTCGATTATAGCTGTGGCAACATTTATTTCCATCCAGAGTCACATTCATTTCTCTACATGATCTTGTATTGAAGAAGGGGGAGTCGGACAGATGCCTTCTTCAGCACATCCTAAAGATTTGCAATGGGGTTGAGGTCTGGACTCTATGGTGGGTGGCCAATCCGTGCATGTTTTCTCATGCTTCCTGAAACCTCTCTTTCACAATTTGTGCCCTATGAATCCTAGTATCGTCATCTTGGAATATGCCCATGCCAGCAGGGAAGAAAAGATCCATTAATGGAAAATTCTTGAATGGATGCAGCCCTTCATCTGCCTCCCTTCTTACCCTGATGCGCCAATCACTCTGGATTAGGGTAAATCTAGACTCATCAGACCACATGACCTTTTCCCAATGCTCCACATTCCATTCTTTATTGTTCCCTAGCCTCACTGATATGTTTCTCTTCAGAATACACTGCTGTTTAATCCCTATACCTTGAGCTCTATGATGTGTGTGTGAATGCTCTTACTTTCACTGTTAAAAAAGTTCTAGTGGTTTTATAATAATAATAATAATAATAATAATTATTATTATTATTATTATTATTTATTTATTTATTTATTTATTTGTTTGTTTTATTTTTTATGTAATTTACCTTATTCCTTCCTTGAAGATGGTGGTTCACTCTCCTTCTAGGTTTTAACCCAATTTTAGTAATTTTTGTTTTCTTTGCTTGATGGAGGACAATAATTTGACCGTTCTGAAACAGAGTTCTGAAACATTTTTGCTGTGACCACACTATTGACATGGTTGTTTAAAATATGAGAAGCTGCTCACTGCATTAGTTAGGGTTAAATAACTTATCAACCATATTAATCACTGCAGTAATTATCCAATGGAAGGCTCTTAACTATTCACTTAGTTAAATCCAGGTGGTAACTTTTTTTTTTGGCTGGGCAATGTGGCATTTAATGCTCTAACTTTTTTTTGTTGTTGTTGTTGTTGTTGTTTATTTTTTATTTTTTTTACAAACTCATTTCTTTTTAATTTCACCCATCATCTTCTTAAATTGTTCATGACCACCAGTGAGCTCTCCTCATCATCCAGCATACAGTTGGAAGGATTACACATGGCTCCTCAGAGACATGTTAAGGCAGGTGACCTCATCCTTTCAAACTGCTGCTTATGGAGAAGCCGCTGACTGCCCTCTTACACATACTGTACACCAGTTCACAAATGCACATGATTGGCTAGTGTTACTGTGATGGCCAGGAGAAAGACGAATTTCATCCTCCCTATACAAATAGCCTGGGTATTTTTACTCCCTGTAGCATTGAATTTGAACTCAAAATCTCTGAAGATAGAGCAAACATTTTTTTTCTTGTGCTGCTTTACAGCCATTGGTTTATGGGGCATTTGATTATTCTTGCTAAGGTATAATTGATTGATTGATTGATTGATTGATTGATTAATTGATTAAATTGAGTTTGTATTTCTGACCACTAATATTGAAATATACTGTAATAATAAATATTTCCAATTAACTGCAATAACTACCATGTTTTTACTTATCATTTCATTATGTTACTTCCTTAATGATCATTGTTCGCAAATCCCTTGCAAAGTAGCTCCAAACATTAGGATTACAATTATTTTACCATCCAGTTCTCCAGTTATAAAAAAAAACAGGCTTGTTTCCTCAGTCAGCCGCCATATATTATGTTTGACATTAGAAATTATCTAGATGTTTCAGCTTCTCTACATAAGTACAAAACCTAACAAGGTGATAAGTCTACTAAAACATTACCTAAAATTACTAAGTCTACTAAAGTTATAGAAGGAATGACTAAATATGCCTATACCTGCTGTGGGAAAATAATCAAAAATAAGGTGGTGTTAGTGCAGCAATTTACAATAACACATGCTGAAGTGTTTTATTAATCCTATAATATTCATTCACTTGCATTCACTTGCATGTATAGTTATTTTGTGTAATGTTGTGAACAAACAAGTACATTTTTGACTAATGACTTACATTATTCTAGCTATAAATGCAGCTTATGATGATACTGAGAAAAGCAGTTTATAGTATAGTGCTGTGAAAAAGTATTTGCCCCAACAGACTTTTTTTGCCAAGTAAATACATTTACTTTATTATTTTTTATTTCAAATTATATATATATATATATAGTTTTTAATTTAATGTGCCATGTGTAAAGTAAACCCCTGTTGCTAAATCAGAATTGAGCTGTGATTAACCAAATATTTTTTTCACTTTCCAAACCCAGGCCGACCAGGACTACATTTTTTTTTTTAGCAATGTAGACAAAAACTTTATGAAAAGATTTATGTTTATATTTCTGTGATTAAAAAATAATGTTGGGTCATGGTTTGATTACGTCCTCAGGTCTGTGTGCAAGAAATTTGTTCTCCTCGTGCTTGGTGGGTTTCCTCCCACACACTTTGTCGTTTCCAAGTTCCTTATAGTGTGTAAGTGTGTGTGTGTGTGTGTGTGTGTGTGTGTGTGTGTGTGTGTGTGTGTGTGTGTGTGTGTGTGTGTGTGTGTGTGTGTGTGTGTGCCCTGTAAAGGAATGGCACCCTGACCACGTTGCACTCCGCCTTGTGACCCAAGTCCCCTGGGATAGGCTCTACGATTCTTGTGACCCTGCACAGAATAAGCGATACAGAGAGTAAGTGAGTACAGTAAGAGTAATAAATGAACTAAAATGTTAGCTTTATGAGCAGAAACATTTCTTAGAGTAGCCAAACTAATAAAAATGCACATATAAATTACGGGGGGCACAAAGTTTTTTAAAAACATGGTCTCACAAACAGCACTGTTTCAGGTTGAATGAAGGGTATTTTATTTATTTATCGTAGCCAGGGAAACACGTCCAATTAAAGACCGCGCAACCCGTTGCCTTACAGTGTCAGATGTTTTCATATGCATGTGCATAAATTCGGAACGCTTAGACAGCGTCTGCGCAAATCAAATTAGCCGGCGTGTGTGCGTATACATGTATGCATGTGCGTGTGAGTACAAGCACATGTGCGTATGTGTGTGTGTGAGGCCCTCAGGAGGCCTGTGACAGTTTAAAGATTGTTTTGATGTCGAGATGCCTCGCTCTCCTCCGCCATGTGGCTCCTCTCAAGACCCTGCTGACATCACTACAGTCAGACTGCCCTCATCATCCACTTCTCCCCACCCACACTCCTATTTTTTTTTTAATCACTCCATCGAAAACCTGGCAGCGAGTACCCTCTGTACTCCACCCCCCCCCCCCACCCCCACCCATCTCTGCTTCACTCTCACTCCTTTCCACCCTCCAGGCAACTCCTCTGCTGCTGTCAGTACTTTGGGACTTTTGGGGGAACGCTATGGCTTTGAAGTGCATATGCAGGGCTGAACGTTGGTGTGTATGCGCTGCTGAGTAATTGTGGAGGCCAAATGTTTAATTGCACATGACAGGCAGAGCAGTGGGGAGCTGCGGAGAACAAGGCTACAGAACCATAACCAAGCTCTGAGCCACCCAAAACACCAGAGGGGGGTGGGAATCATTTTAAGTGGGGATGTTTGCCCGAACAAAGTTTTCACCCCTGTCAAATGCATGTGTGTTTCGGTCATGTTAGGGAACTTTTTTCCTCTGTGGAACATCCAAGAAAATCTTCCCGCTTCCTCTAAGGAGATTCGCAACCAATAAGCACTTGCCCTCCTTCCTTGTCTCGTGACCCCTCGGTTGAGCCCAGAGGGAGGCAGCATCAGAAACAGGAAGTAGAGAAGCGAGAGAAAGTGGGAGCACCTGTGCAGGTCAGAAGCACCCTATCATGCCCGACTAATTTCAAACTTCCCCTTTGACCCCCATTCCCACGCTGCATACAATAGGTCTGACTCAGAGAGGGGGCCTGTTAGCCCTACGTCTGCTTCTGATTAGCTAAACTAGGCTTAAGCCCTTACCTGAGCTCATAAAGCGGCATTACCGTTATTTTCTGATAGTCACAACATATTACCCAATTATGCTCATTGCATTATAGGCACAAGTTAGGAGATTCGAGCCATTAATGCTCCCAATGGTTACTTCAGTACTTCAGCCTTATACGTAGTCACATTATAATGACGCGCAGCTGACAGTTTGATCCCATAACGGACAATCAAAGTAAACGTCATGTAAATCAACATTTGAAAATGAGTCCTTAAGCATTCCAGGCATCTTTGTCACCTGATGGGACACAAAGATCTAATCAAAGTCAATGTAAAGAGAATCAGACGCTGTGTGATTGTGAATAGTGGACGCAGTTTTAGGAAACAAGGCCAGGATGGCACCCGAACATGTCGGGACAAAACATTCAAATGTGGAATCAAAGATGTTAAATTTGTCTTGCACATAAAGTAGGGGCATGACTGGAGGATGGCTTATGGCAGCAGTGTGTGTGTGTGTGTGTGTGTGTGTGTGTGTGTGTGTGTGTGTGTGTGTGTGTGTGTGTGTGTGTGTGTGTGTGTGTGTGTGTGTGTGTGTGTGTGTGTGTGTGTGCATGCGCAAGCAACGACATGCTTGAAACAATCATTTCATGGGAAGAGCAGCACGGCTCAGCAAACAGCAGCCACCCCAGGGTTTCTCATCTCCTATCTTCTGAGCAGGGCAGAATTTAAAAGACTATCCACTGAGCTCGCAGAATGAACACACTGAGCTCGCAGAATGAACACACACCAAATTCAATTATGACTCCCAAAGCTGATGTTTATAATTTTTTCAAGGAAAAAAAAAAAACAAATACCATATTATAATCAGTATTCCCCTCAAAATTTCACCTCTTACAGCTTCAAAAGCCCCTTGCTTGCAGAGCTGATACAGAAGTCCTGCTCGCTGGGAACTTTTTTTTTTTTTAATCTACTGTATTTGTCCATATTTTGGTCCATATTTTGGTAAACCTATAGAACTCTATATGATACAACATAACACAGCAGTGTTGAAAACAAAATCTCTTAACAATATTTCGGCGACGCTTTTACCTCTCAGATGGTTTTGCTTGGGTAACGGAATTTTAGGTGGTTGCCATGGCAAAATAGTGGGCACTCCACCATCACACCATAAGGGACTCGGCCTTTAACCTCTGGACGCCACCCAAAGCCAAAGGTTTCACACCCAGACGCACGCAAACAAACACATGCACTCAGTCACATATACATGGTCATGGGTGAATAGATGAACACAAAGACAGACAGACAGACAGACAGACAGACAGACACACACACACACACACACACACACACACACACACACACACACACACACACACACACACACACACACACACACACACAAACATGTTCATTGTGAGAATCGATCACATGCTTTTGACATTTAAAATAAGGTTTAGATCGGGGTTAACCACATTTTATGACATCATGGATTTTTTTCAGTTAGTTTAACATCTTCCTGAATTTTGGTCAACACATTAAAATTATAATTTAAATAATAGTAATAATGATATATGTTATTATTATTATTATTATTATTATTATTATTATTATTATTATTATTATTATTATTATTATTATTATTATTATTATTATTATTATTGATTTAATTTATTTATTTGATTAATATTTTTTGAATGTGGTGTCATTTACTAACAATTATTTACTATTTAAGCATATAATAATAATAATAATAATAATAATAATAATAATAATAATAATAATAATAATAATAATAGTCAATTATTTGCAAAAAGAAAAGGAAGTAAAAGTATGTAGAATAGGAAGCACACATTTATTCATGCACACATTTATTAATAAATTATTAATTTATTATTTTATTTATGGAAAAAAAAACCTTGTGAGCAAGATGTTTTTACTTTTACTCAACCGCTTGCAGGACAAAAAAAGACCCACAGGAAAGTTTAACATTGTATAACTGGGGTCAAAATTTTACACACCCATTCCAACTACTTCATGGCATGTTATGCATAAAATAATAATGACAAGCTGGTCATAAAGCCAAACAACACACCGAATCAAAGATGTTTCTGATCCCTCTGTACTGTATCACACACAGGCTATTGCAGGATCAATTACTCACACATAACTGAAACACACAGTTATAAAGTCTGTTAAAAGTGAAATGTTGCATAGTATACTGTTAAACCTTTCTTTTATATGTAACTACACTTTTTAGTGAACACATGAACTAAATTGGTGTTAAGCTAAAAATTATAATATACGTAAACTATCGCATATTAAACTTCATTGGAAAAACAAAACAAAGTAAAAAGTTTTGGTTGCAGCCACAAATATTGGGTTAAATCTAAATACAGATACAGATACAGATTCAGGCCACTTCCTTACACTACACTCTACTGTACGTCTATAATATACTATTAATATAATTTTTTTTAATACAAGCAATTTTAATAAAATTATGCATTTTTCATAATGATAATATAGATAGTGATATAATTATGAATTTTCAATATTGAACTCTGACTTGTCTTCCCAACCAAGTTATTGCTCCAAGAGCCAGGAAAGACAGCTACACTAATGTTCTTGCTCCATCTACGTCTCCTGAGCTCTTGTCTTTCTGTATTCCAGCTCTTTTTCTACTCAGCTGGCTCTACCATAATTTTCTTCCACCCAGCATGAAGCAGACTCCCGCTGTAGCACTCCATCTCCATCGATGATAAGCTACACAACATAGCACTCGCTGCATGCTGTGCCCTCCTCCGTCAGGGCACCGGGGTCGGTCACTCCCTCCTGTCCTCTGCGCCTGTATTTCTGCCCTTTTACCCCCCTCTGTTCTGTTCACTGCTCAGTAATGGAAACCCCAGTGACCCAAGCTATTTCTTTCGATTTCTTTTTTAAAGTACTGCAACTTTTTCAAAATGTGCAAACAAATCTGATCTTCTGATTCTTCTAATTATTAACAAGATTAATACAAGTAGAGCCCTTATACACATTTATTTGCTTGGGAATGATCTGCATGGTACTTGCTTAGGTGTAGCTGCAAATTAGAGATGACATTTTAGTTTTGTTAGAAAAATCTAATTCACATTTCACTTTTAACTTGACTTCATGACAGAAAAAAGCATACACACTAATTCCAGTCAAGCACCTTATACTGTAAAATGTATTATTATTATTATTATTATTATTATTATTATTATTATTATTATTATTATTATTATTATTATTATTCAAAAGTATTACTTAAATTTTACTTAACTTTTTCTAAATGAACATTTATTTATTTATTTATTTATTTATTTTTAAACAGTAATTTAAAAAAAGCAATTAGACATTAAATTAAAAGAAAATAAACAAACAAACAAAAACAAAAACTGAGATTATATTAGTTATCCCAGCTGTGGACATTGTAGCACGGCACGTAAACGTCTCTATTTACACTGTCCAGGTTTTTCTCGTCTTCTTTCTTGCACCATGTTTCACATGCACCGGCATGTCTGAATTAGAATTTTCCCTCACATTCAAAACATGTAGCTGTTATCTTCATCTGTTACTTATTACATCTATTACTTTTATCTTCATCTATTACTTAGATGGAGGGGTTCATAAAGAGAGGACATATTTCCCCCCAAAGAAGCCGTCGGCTTCTTATGCAAACCCTTGTAGTTTAGGTAATACTGACTTTAAAACGACTTTGTCAACTGCTGCTTTTCCTTCTCTTGGAAGAGTCCATAGTCTACGATCGCATTTCATAATTCTTCACATGCCAACATGATGGATTATTCTGATTTTAGATTGTAACTTTGACGAGTGGAAAAGGGGGAGAAACAGCACACAAAGGTGGCTTATTGTTAAACATTGTAGCCCACTTACTGATAGACAATAAATCTTCCTGATGCATATTTTATACAGAATCAGTGCATTATGTCACCTGAAGGTTAACAGAGTTTCAGGTAAATTTTTGTGACATAAACATGAATATCAGTGTTTAGATGTTACACATTGCCTGTATGGATAAAAAGCAGAGGACTCTCTCTAATAATATGATATTGCTGAATTATAATCTATCTATCTATCTATCTATCTATCTATCTATCTATCTATCTATCTATCTATCTATCTATCTATCTATCTATCTATCTATCTATCTATCTATCTATCTATCTATCTGTTAAGCAGTGGACTATAAAAAAGCTCCACAATTAAGTTTTTTTTTCAGTTTTCAATATTTACATAACAACACCTCATGCATGTTACAAAATATTTTATATAGAATTTGATTGTTTTCCCTTTCATTAAATAAAAAAAACTTTTGTCATTCCAGAAACTTTAAAAAATCCTCTTGTTCTCACTGCACTGTCCTCCATTTCTAAATTTCAGGGTTTTTTTTGTGTGCTTCCAGGTTTTTAAAAACAACAACTATTTATTTATTTATGTATTTATTTTTATTTACTTTTTATTATTATTATTATTATTATTATTATTATTATTATTATTATTATTATTATTATTATTATTATTTATTATTTTTTTATTGTTATTATTATAAAAATTATAAATGCCATTTCATGCATTTTATTATGTATTTTAAATAAAATATACAATAAAACATGCAATACAATATAAAGCTACATGTGAACTTATCTGTAAGAATCATGGTGTGTTTCTTTTCTTTTATTGTATTCCTATATTTTAGTAAATCGACAATAATTACACACTAAAAGTGCCCTATATTTATAAAGTATTTTATTATTTTATACACAGTAGGTGTTCTTGCCATTTCTGAACAACAACAACAACAAATAATAATAATAATAAGAAGAAGAATAAGAAGAATAATTTATTATCTATTTAGCTATTTATTTTTGTTGCTGTTTGAAACAGTGAAAATCCTGTTCCTTCTTAATTTTTTTTAAATATGTAATTATTTATACATTGAAAGAGTAGTGTAATTATTTTTACAGTTTACTCATAATTATGAATTATTTTACTGTGACATTTCTTTACAGTAAATTAAGCATAAATAGATTGTGTGTACACAGATAAATCCAAACAAGCCTTCATTGTTATTTACTTTAATCAGATACATGATGGAATTAAAACACTTGTGTTGGCCATTAAAACAGCAAACAATTATTTTAACTAGCACACTAGTTAACACAGACACATGTTATCATTCTCTCAGGTGCTGCTAAACACACACACACACACAAATACACACACACAAACACACACACACACACACACACACACACACACACACACACACACACACACACACACACACACACACACACACACACACACACACACACACACACACACACACACACACACACACACACACACAAATACACACACACAAATACACACAGACATGTACACATATAAACACACAGACACTTGCAAGTGTGGCTTAGCACCAGCAGAGTACACAGGCATGACAGGCCATACAAAAGCCACTCACAAACAATTCAAATGTCACTCTGTGAATGTCATCTTAAAAAAAAAAAAATCTTCTTCCGTCAGTCCTAATAGGGAGAGATAAAAAAAAAAGAGCCTGGTACATTGTTTCATACGTGTGCAATTGATGGCGGTCTAATTAATAAAAGAGAGCTGTCCTTTTCTTGCTTTTGAAAAGCCGGGCGAAAAGGAACAGCCTATTAAAAGGTGCTTATTGTTTCCTTTGCAGATTTTTACAGGTTGGGTTTTAATTTGCGAGAGGCTGCGCAGAGCCCTGGGTCCAGATGGCGTGATAACCCCGCCAAACGCTCCCACCAGCCACTGCGATAACAAAGATATGCAGATGAGGGAGAGAGAGAGAGAGGAGAGAGAGAGAGAGAGAGAGAGAGAGAGAAGAAGGGAAACAGCACAGGGGAATAGAGCATGAGCGAGAGTGAGGGAAACTGCAAAATAAAGGCAAAGTGATACAAAATACGTCAAAAAAGGAAAATATGGGCTATAGAAAGAGCCGTATACAGTAAGGGAGATTGATAAAGGGAAAAAGAGTGATATAGCAATAGGGAGAGAAATTGGAGAAAGTAAGTCGGATGGAGAGGGGGAGAGAGTGATGTACGAGGAGGGATAGAAATGCAGGCAGAGAGATAGTGGAGGGAAAAAAGAAGAATACAGCCTACAGAGAGAGGCACAGCAACATAATAAAGGAAGAGTCATAAAGAGAGAGAGATAGAAATGTAGAGGAAGAGAGAAGAAGAAAAAGAAGAGAGATGGAGAGAAGGAGAGCGAGAACAGAGTCACAGGAGGAATGAGGAAAAGAGAAAAACTGAGGGGAATAGAGGCCGAGTGAGTGAGTGTGATCCAGAAAGAGAGAGAGCTTGACATACCCCATGGCAAAGGTTAGCGTGATAGAGGGGGAGAGAACGATACATAGGAAAACAGGCATATGAAAGAGAGAGAAAAAGTGAGGTTTAGGTAAGGTAGAGTAGAGTGGTACAGAGAGAGAGAGTGTTTTGGACAAAAACAAGGATGTGGACAGAGGAGAGATAGAGATATAGAGAAATGTAGAATATATACTATATACATCAGTGCAGCACCGGGGCTGAGCGCTGGCTGCCCAAAGTCATCACTTTCATCACGTCCTGCAGCATCAAAGTCTCCACTAGACATCAGTGCAGAGATAAAGACACGGACATAAAGAGGACGGAACACACACTTTTTACCACCTTCATGAGATCAACACATGATCTACCAAGGCCTGGCAAATATTTTATTCCAAGACCTGTCCTGGAAGTCTTTACAATAGTATGTAATGTGTGTGATACTCTCTGAACCAGCTCTCACATGAGGTGTTTGGGAATTATAATTAAGTAATACAATGGTACCTCTGCATACAAACACCCACCCCACCTCATGAATTTTCACCTTAAGAATTAAAGTTTTGCCATGAATTTCAAATTCAAATGCTGAAATTAAAAAAAAGTAGTGCAAGTTTTCTTTACATTTTTTTCTTTACTTCTTTTAACATAATTAAGAAAGACATGGATTATGAATCATCTCGATTGGAAAGTACGAATTAAAAAAAAAATCGCCCTTCATTAACAAAGTAATATGTGCATGTGCAGCAGCTGTCTTGATGCATACTGCCTATGAATGCAGTAGTTTAAATAATTCCATAGATGTGTGTATGTGTGTGTGTGTGTGTGTGTGTGTGTGTGTGTGTGTGTGTGTGTGTGTGTGTGTGTGTGTGTGTGTGTGTGTGTGTGTGTGTGTGTGTGTGTGTGTCTCTCTGCAGATATACGTGTGTATCTGCTCCCTCATGACCCATGTCTTTTCTCCTCAGTCTGGAAAGAGTCAGTGATCTCCAACTGTGTGTGTATGTGTATGTGTGTATGTGTGTGTGTTGTGCAACTGTACCAGCAAATTGTTCTTGGGGGATTTTTAGTGTCCCGCTTCACATCCAGCTTCACACCCTCTGAGAGAGAGAGAGAGAGAGAGAGAGAGAGAGAGCTTTGGCTGGTCTCCAACTCAGTGTATCTCGACTGAGTTATTACTTGCACTGCTGCTGTCGCCTCTGACCCCTGCATGCACGCACACACACACACGCACACACACATACACACGCACACACACACGCACACACACACACACACAGAGACCCCTTATATGCATATCCTGTCTCGCCTTCTCTTCCTGGCCTGAGATCCTCTGAAAGTCCCCTCTATAATTGATCCGTGGAGACTCGAGCCAGCCTTCCCCCAGTGGCTCTGAGCAAAAGACCATCCCCTTAATCAGACAGCGCCAAAGAAACACATGTGACATGAATTACTGATCTGAACACGAACAGCTGATTTAGGAACAGACGCTGGCTGTGTTTAATACGATACGCTATACATTTTACTAAGAACAAACCCAAACTCATCCAGCATGCAGTACGCAAACTGTGTATTAAACTGTGTGCATGAAAATCCATCCCATTATACCTGATATGCCCTAATACTGTATATGAGAATAAACACATTTCGCATTGCATATAGTAGTTTAAAGGCAAAAGACAAATATACAATAGTGTTACAACAGTCTATGTTAGATAAATAATTAAAATGTAATAAAACCTCCATAGTACTTAGAAAGTATTAAGTGTCCAAATGTGTATTTCAGTTATACATTCACTCACTGCTGTTGCCAGAATATCTCTCAAGGTGGAATACCTCCACCTTGAAACATTTGGAATATTCCACAAGTCACATATTCAACAGGAAGTTGTATAATCATAATTTCCAGGAATTAAGAAAAGTGATTTTATTATTTTATCACAATGTTTGATTTAGGATGATAATAGCCAAGGATAACAAGATACAATATTATCATAAAAAAACCTAATCAAGAGATGATTGATTTTGTATTTTATTACATATTGCATACAAATACTGAACTAATTTTAATGGGGTAATTAAAATTTCTCAGGTGTATTTGGCCGAGCTTGAGGTAACATACTGTATAGGCTTTGTTTCATCGCAAGATATGCTACTTTCAAATAGAAAATTACGGTGGCCGTGAAGTGCAAAACAAATTAACAAAACCGAAAACAAAATAACATTCAAAGACAAAAATAACAAAACCCAAAACAAAATAACAAATTCAAAAGCAAATTAACAAATCCGAAAACAAAATAACAAAACCTGAAACTAATTTGTTATTTTGTTTTGGGTTTTGTTGTTTTGTTTTTGTTTTTGTTATTTTGTTTTCGGATTTGTTAATTTGCTTTTGAATTTGTTATTTTGTTTTGGGTTTTGTTCATTTGTATTGCACTTCTCGGCCAGTCAGATACGAACCGGAAAAGGTAGGTATAGTTTGCGAATTAAATTCTTACAGCTGATTGGACGAGGTTACATAAATACATAAGGTTATGTAGAGGCCTAACCTAACCACACACTCACTCACTGGTTCTCTATACGGCTTGTCCTGAACAGGGTCATGGGAAGCCTGGAGCTTATCCCAGGGGATAATTCACACACACTATGGACTTGATGGAAATGACAGTTAACGTACTCTGGATGTCTTTGGACTGTGGGAGAAAACCGGAGTACCCGGAGTAAACCCACCAGCACGGGGAGAACATGCACACAAACCCGATGTGGGAACTGAACAGTCAGGCCACAGTGCTAAGTTAAGCTGGAATCTCTAATTAGAATTGTTTAATTGTAAATGCAGATACAGGAACAGAATGAAATACCAAAACAAATAACCTTTCATGGTTTGACCATGAGCAAAATAATAAAATGACCCACCAAACCATCTTTAACTTTCCAATGGCTACCAAGTGGCACAATATACACGTGTTTCTGCTATCACCAAGAGATTTCATGTTTTATGGACTCATTTAATGGACAAAAGCTTCAGCTTCTAATCTTTTTCACTACTTCTTCCACACTGTATTCTGAGCTGGCGACTTGCATCCAAAAAAGTATGCAGGCAAAGTTACATGTTACAGGTTACATTAGGAGTGAGTTAAAGATATGCATAAGTTAATCCTCTGGACACATGTTGCCACTGTGAATTCTCCAGTTTGGTATAGATTCAAGATCATCAGCTTTAAAGCTCAAGCACTTCTGATTAACAGCGAAATGACCAAGAAAAATGGTCAAGAAAATGCAAAATAAAATGTCTCTCTGTGTCTCGCTCTTTCTCTCTCACACACCCACACACCCTCCCACACACATACAGTTTTAATCAGGGTTGCCAGGGTCGCAGTTTTTATGCCAAATTGGGCAAGTTTGGGAACAAAGTTGAAATTTTTGGGCTAGTTTCAGGTCTTCTTCAGCATATGTGGTTGGGATGGAAATTTAGCTGAGACCTAGAAAGACTGTTTATATTTTTGACCCTTGCTCTCCATCCCAAGAGACATTTAAAGGAAAAATAAATAATGATAAATAAAAAAAAATAGCAACTAGTGCAAGAAATGCAGCGAATGCATTGGCAAGGCCATGGTGACTTTAAATCATCATTCATGTGCATAAAAACACATACACCCACAAATTGGACAAGGGCGACTGAAGAGAGAAACTTTTCTCAGTCTGCTGGAGCCATGATCGGACTGACTGCCTCATGCCTGAAATGGTGGCCTCCCAGGAACTCCTTTAATGGCCTGAACATATGCAAGGCTGCCTGTGATATTTCCGTGGAAGTGGATTACAAACAAGACTGAACAATATTCTACATATTAATGCTCTAAAATCTTACTGCTAAGCTTTTTATCTTTATCAGTTAGAATTGAAGACCAAATATGCACACACACACACACACACACACACACACACACACACACACACACACACACACACACACACACACACACACACACACACACACACACACACACACACACACACACACACACACACACAATTACCCACTAATGGCCCAATGCCTTCTAACATCTCAATCACCCTTTTTTGTAATTGCTACAAAATGCCTCATCTTTTTTTAAGAGCTTGGCCTTCTTAGCAAATCCACCCCTTCTCATTAATGCAATAAAAGATGAGCATGCACGTGAAGCAGGAATGGAGATTCACTCCCTTTCCTTTGAATCCCCCTCATGTGAAATCATCTAGACATCATTATCAGTGTTCGCTGCTTTCATATCAGCCTGAACAAACTAAAGTGACTGCCCATAAGCCATGTGCTTCACAGCCACTGCTGCAGCCGGAGCACTGTGATTAATTTGCTCACAAGGAGAGCTCTTATTGAAAGGTGCTTTATTAGCATTGCCATACCTAATTAGCTAACGACAAATCAGATATGGTTGATTTTGGTCAACTGGAGAAAGACGCAATCCGAATCCCAGGTTTCAATTAGCGGGAGGACATATTCTCCAAGACCGTGCTATGCAGATCAATTTTTACATGCTTAACTGTGAAATTGTTATTAGCGTCAGTGGAGAATTGAATTTATTTGGAATATATCTAACCTGAACAGATTTGTGCAAAGTAGAAACAAAGCAATGGAACCAAGTGGTTTTCCGATTTCGTTTGTTTTCTTGCCAAGCTCTAATACAGGTAGGTAAGGTGTGTCCTCTTGTCCTCTGGTCGTTGTCTCTTTAACCTCAGTTACCCTGCTTGCCACTGTGGTTCTACAACCATTCATAGAATTATGATTATAATGTGCTATTTGAGAAATTAATAGAGATTGGATACAGTGAACGTATTAGTGTGATAAGATCAGTTTTTTAAAATCTTTATATGCATTCATTTAAACTTATTTTTCTCTTTTGCATTTTAATTGTTTACTGCTTTTTAATCTTTAAAAATTAAAATGTAGATATTTTTTTGTATATTTACATATTGACTTCAGCACTTGTACTAATCCTTATTATGTTACACAAATTAAGATACAGTACAGAGCGGTGTTTAGCATTGAGGCCTTGCACCTTCATTGTCAAGGGTTCAAGTCTTGTACAGTATGTTCTCCCTGTACTTGGTGGGTTTCATTCGTGTGCTCTGGTTTCCTTCCACAGTCCAAACGCATGCAGATTGGACTAATTGCAATTTCCCTAAAGCCCATAGTGTGTGAGTGAGTGTTTATGTGTGTTTGTGTGTCCTGTGATGGACTGGCACTTTATCTAGGGTGTACCCTTTCCTCATGCCCAGAGTCCCATCGGATAGGTTCCAGACTTCTGGAGACCCAGTGCAGGATAAGAAGTATAGAGAATGAGTAAGAGTATTTATTAAGATAACCACATGCATGCATGCATGGGGCAGTGGTGGCATTTTTGCCAAGGCTGGGCCCATGGGAAAGGCCTTGACCTGCTTGCGGCAACACCTCTTCCTGATCTAGGAGACCCTGTTTTGCTTCTAAGCGCTAAAGCTGAAAACCAGAGCGCCAATGCAATATAGTTTTTCATATGTTGGTTCCCATAGCTGTATTTAGCTTTTGTTAAAAAAAAAAATAATAAATTCAAGTTTGTTTTGTATAACATATTTAACATCCACATTTGGTAGTGACTCTTTAGTAGCAAATATTTTTATACAGTTTTGAAGTACTGGGAGGATGCTTTACATAGGTTGAATTTGCTGTATATAGTATATGGGGAAACTACACAATATTGCAACACATCATTTGTATTCGCACTTGTTATGATTGTAAGTAATAGCAAAATTGAGAAATGGATAAGTCAGAACAACCTATCTACAAAATCCACAGCTCAGGTGAAAAGTTTATGTGGACAATCACCAAGCAAGCTGCAGATCACCCAGGTGAAGCATGATCTTACTCATGGCCCATTAAAATTTTTGAATTTGCAACAATCTATTGAAACAATCTTTAAAGCTTGAACTGGGATTTTGTTTGCCGCTGCCATGTAAATGGACATACTACTGTATATTACTAATACTGTACGCTATGCATAATGCACAATAGTATCTAATATATTCACAACTTGCCACGGCTGAAAAGCTCTTCACTCTAATATTCTGACTGTACAGAAATCCATCAGTTCTTGGACTGCCTTCGATGACCAATGGTTTTTCAGTTGTAGCCACAGCCCCTACCAGCCACTACTGTTTTCTCCAACAAAGAGTACGTGTGTGTCTTTCGTTGTCATTTGAAAAACTGCTACCCTGATGATACTGATGAAATCCCTTTCACTCAAGCCAAGACACAATAGCTCCATTTGGAGGACGGCATAAATAATACATTAATAAGCAACCCACAGATGCCCCAGAGGCAAATAAGGATTTTAAGCATCTCCCATGGTTTAATTCATCTCTTTGTGCTGTGCAGGTCTGGAATGAGCACACATGATATGATAATATTAGGTGTTCAATGACCATTTAATGATCACTTAAGAGCTCTTGCAGTGACAAAACCATTAAGAAATGTAGGACTTTTTAAAAATGTTGTGAAAGAATCAAATGTTGTGAATATAACCATTTTTTCCCCACACTTCTCACAAGTTGTTTTAAAATGATGTTAGTTTTGTATACAGTATTCACACCAATAAGCCACAATGTCAGGTGAATTCATTGACATTGAACACTCATTATCAGTAACATATCAGTAAATGTAGCACAAATTACCATGGAGGATCCACCCTGCAACCCACAGCACCCAAAGGATCTCGCTTATGTCCCGGACAACACTGACAATGGAGTTACAAGGGGAACCTACCCATGTATATATAAAACAGATTTTTTAAAATAAGTGGACAATGTAAGGTTATGACATGATGTTGCATGTGAAAGCCACTTTAGTTCATTCCAGTTGTTGGTCTTCTGCCATATATCTCACTCGTGAAAAGCAAAGCAGCATCTTGTTGAACAGAGGTCAGCATTTTGTGCTGCGTGGATGTAAAGAACAGCACCAGAAGCACCAGCATTGAACTAAGGTCAGTTCTTAACATGAAGAGGATGTAAAGATGAACTGCTGGATATCAGCCTATGAGGTCCAGCTCTGTATGAAGAACCTTATCTTAATCGTGGGATTCTCTCCAGCCTGCCAAGTTAGCATGTAATCTCTTAATGACTGTCCCAGTGAGGATAAAAAAGGATGGAGGGGATTGCCAGCTGAGAGCCATGAGAAGCTCAAGTGCTTAAAAATGCTGCATGAGTGACAGAATTTCCTTTGAATAGCTTGATGGTATTTTGCATTGCATGGTCAGGATTTTTATTGGACATGTATATACACCTAACTTCAGTGTGCCAATTATGTGGCAATAAAACAATACTTAAAGCCATGCAGATACAGGTCAATATGCTCCAGTTCATGCTTAAATCAAACTCCAGAATAAAAGGGGAAAAAAAATTCTTGACAATGACTGTAGCATGTTTCATCAGCCATAACAGAGACCTGAGTTGGGCTAAAGTGTTCCCCAAATCTGAACAGCTGAATATAGCAAAAAGACCAGGCAGTGGTTTGCACTATTACGTATTGATTTTTTGTGCATGGAAAATCCCAAGTGCAAGCGTACCTAATAAAGTGTCCAGTGATTGTCGATTACATATAGCTCAACCTATATCGAAAGAATGAGTTTGTCAGTTCACCGGTTGTCACATGGTCTAAAAAGGGCAGTTTCTTTAGCCTAACACAAGGCAGAGAAGAGTATAGAGACAACCTTCACCTCACTGAACTTGTGTGTCAGTTTCTTTTGTAAGCTTAGGCATGAGGAACAGTCAACTCCAGAGTCTGACCTCAGCTTTTTTTTTTTTTTTTGTCCTCCACGAGAAACGAGGAAGATGTATGGTAATGCCCTGTCCAGCCGTAGCCAGCAGCCGTTGTGAAAAAAAAAAGGCTTTATAAAAGGTCCATGGAGAGAGGTAAGGAGATACATCAATCAATTAACAATTACCCCATTGCTAATCAGCTGTCCCAGGCCCCTGTCGAGCCTTGGCTTTGTAATCCCGTTGGCAGCATCAATTAAATTCTTAAGGTTAGTCTATTGAATTTCCCAGATAGAGGCTGGGACTCAGGAACGAACTGTAGCCAGGGCTTAATCGCGCCACAATTGTTCTGCTTTGCCTTCCTGCTCTTTTTTTTCCAGCACCATCTCATCATTTCAAAGCTGATAACATCATGCTGGACATTTTTTAGGAAAAGACAGGTATTTATTTGCGTGCATTTAGGTAATATTTCAATAATTATATTACTTTTTTTTTTTTTTTTTTTTTTACAGAACAGACTGAAAGAAAGCACTGCTGCTTATTGTGTGATAATTCCAGTCGTTAATGTCTGTATGCCCTACTGTACTGTATAATACATGTGGGGTACATGTGTCTGTACTTTCATGACAATGGCATCATAGATTAAAAGTTTTGCAAACAATACAAGCAAACTGTCACTAGACCATCACTAGAACAACATATTTGCAAAAATGTAGGCATATGCTAGGCGTGTTTTAATAAAGTCAGCTCTCAGGAGTGCAGCGGCTGATTTGTAATTTAAAGCAAAAGGCAATGGAAATTTGATAAGGTAGCATGGCTGCCTGCTGGTGGTGGACAGAGAATTTGCTGACTCTCATCCTGCTTCCCCCCCTGAATGAAACTTTTACAGGCTGACCTCCAGAACTCAGCCGTCATGTCTCCGAAGACCCTGCTTCCCCAACCACTTACCTTGGTGATTGCCTTGGACACTGATCGCATTAAACTATCATGAATCATCAATTAAGATGTGACCAAAAGAAAAAGGACGTCCACTTTGAGGGCACCGGGAAGCGCAGTGGGGATTTGCAGACAGGTTTGACTTTGAGACTGTAAGATCATCGTCTTCTCTGTTCTGCATAAAGAAAAGGCAAGTCAAGGAATGAGAGGCTGGTGGTAGGAAGGTTTGGGGAAGTGCACCAGCACGAAGGTCTTGTGCTCGCAAGAGTATATGTTTAGGCATTTCTTACTTGAGTGTATACAATAGTCTTCTTTTCTCAGAGCATTTTCCCAAGTGCAGTGCTCTATTATGAAGGTTTTGACTGTAGGTGATGTTATGTTTCAGTGCTTAGAACAATAGCATGGGTCAAAAGTCAATCATTCATTGGGCCATATTAAACAGACTTTACAAAGAGTTTGAAACAGACTTTATTTACATATGCCTTTCAGATGTGACATGAATCGTCCAAAACAAGATTTTCAATAGCATCTAGACCACTGCGTTTATTTTTATCAACACAAGCCTTTCATTTTAGAGTTTCTCACTGTTGCCACATTTGATCATGCACTCCACTCAGGTTATTGGCACAAGATTTACACCGGATACTCTTCCACCCACAACCCACCCATTTCTCCAGTCTCGGGACAGGTACTGAGGAACCCTTTAAGTCACTGCTTGGGGATATTTATATGTGCACAGGTTAAGAGAGAAAGTGACACCCCAACTCTCTACTCAGCAATCCAGAGCCTCAGAAACCTGAGCAAACACTGTCCCAAATACTAGTTTTTATATCCAGAAGAAAAAAAATATATATAGGGATAGACAATGCAGACAGAAGAATTAAATAATGTCCTTTTTCTTAGCTGTAAAATGAAATAAAAGAATGAAACAGTCGAAAAATGGCAAATTTGATGACTGGGAAGATCAAGCATTGAAATAATCACTATAAGGTTGCTATGCAAAATATGGCATTACTAAATGAATATGGAATAAAATAATTTTAATTAATGACTAGATTTTTTTTTGAATGTTAGAATGAAATACGTTAACGTAACATTGATAAAGCATCAACTAGACGAAAATCTCGAGGAGTGGGGAACTTCTGTCAAATATTCCAACCTGCACCTGCAAGGTGTGTGTTTTTCTCCCGGCGAACCGGGCCATGCCGCTTTCTCATCACATCGTCACGAGTGTAGTCGGTAGAGCGTGAAGTGGCAGATTTTCTGGTAGCGCAAGCTTGAGATGGGCCCCTGCGTCTGGGCCCCAGTCGACCAAAACCGCCTCCCACTGAGCTCTCGCTGTCACACAGCTCCAAGACGAGATTCTGTAGCCATTGGGACATAGGGGGGGAGGGATGGAGGGAGCGACGGAAAAAGAGAAAGAGAGAGAGCTCCCGGCTCATTTCCCCACGCATAAGCCCATCTGCTGGGCACCAGGGGTGGGGACGACATTGCTGCTCTCTACCAAATGACAAAGAGAGAGAGAGAGAGAGAGAGAGGGAGAGAGAGAGAGAGAGAGAGAGAGAGAGAGAACCCTGACACCACAGGAAGCCGAATGCAATCCCATGAATCCCTGCGACTGCCATTATTTTGCAGAAAAGCTCTTAAAGAGCCATCTCTCTCTCCTGATGGGGGCGTGTTGATTTACGCCCGCTTCTATCATGACTTAAACTGACCGTAATGTGCTGCGAAAGGAGCACGTCTTTTTTTTTTTTTTTTTTGGCTCTGAAATATGTGCTCGGCGTGTGTGTTTTCGTTCTTGCAGAGTTTGTTCCATCAAGGCACAGCACCGGAGGGGGGAAAAAGGGAATTGACTCAGAGAGCACAAAATGGTGTTTGCAGGGAGCATCTTGTGATATCGTAATATTTACTGTTAGCTCCTCGGGCTACACGACACGCATGGCTGTATGGCTCCGAAGGGAAGCACATCTGGTGCCTTTCATCCATCCTCCCACTATATCTTTCTCAATCTCTCTCTCTCTCTCTCTCTCTCACACACACACGCACACACACACACACACACACACACACACACACACACACACACATGCAAAACACACACTGTCTTTCTTTCTCTTTCGCATGAACCATGTCTAGCAAAGTCAAAAACTTCACAACCCTCCTGAAGGGTTTATACTAAGTAAATACACCTACTATTTACTGCATACTAAGTAAATACACATGCCAATGGGAAGCCATGTCATGTCATCTTACACTCCTGTCAGCATACGTACTGAACTCACACCCCACATTCCAAAAAGCACCCCGGCCCACCCCTAGATCCTACGCGCAAGTCCTCCTCCCTGAGGCCAATTATGGTCCATGCTCTCTGCTCTGTCAGCACCCAGGAGATGCTGACTTCTCTCGCTGCCTCCGACTCGGAACACAATTAACTTTGTAATTGCGTTTGTTTTTGGAGGACCACGGGCACAATTAGTGATGCTGTTCCTCCTCCTCCACCCTGCGCACATTCTGTAAGCCTGAGTAGGATCTCAAACAGTCTCCACTGCCTAGTTTGAGAATTTTTATGCAAAGTTGTTCCTTAGTCTTTGTCAGTGCATTTCTCGTAATTTGAGTACTATATCACTGTACTGTCATATGACACACTCTTCGTTCATTTTGTTCTCCTTCTTTGTAAGAATCAAAAGACTCAACTTATTTCACAACAAAGCCCTTAGGTGGGTACTAGAACATTATCTATAAGCTTGAAGTATAACAAGCTAAATATTCACCTTGACTTGATTACAAATGTAAGGAATCCGAAAGTGTTTTATATTGGTCGTCTCTCAATTCCTTGCATGTCTAATTCTCTTTGCTGTCACAGCATCCATGCTTTCCGCTTCACACTGACTTTGAAGAAAATACTAGCATTTTGTCCCGTGTTTAATTGAAATGCAAACTACATCTAGGGTGGAACAGAAGAATTGGCGCTAGGAAGATAAAGGCTTTCGCTATTTCTGTGGCTATCGACTTGGTCATGTGTGTAATTGCTTCATGCGGCTTCAGACCCTCAAATGCACCAATGTAAATATTGAAGCGAGCAAACTTAATAAAACGCTGTTCAAACAATGTGGGACCAATCTCTCTCGCAGCCTGCCCAGGTCCACACAGCACTGGGGGAGCCGGTGTGGGTGGGGTGGTAGATGGGAAGGCAGGGGGTAGGGTGGGGATGTTCTATCAAGATGGAAGTGGTTACATAGAGAGTGAGAGAGAAAGAGACACAGAGATAAAGGAAAGCAGATGAGGTGGAGTGGACATAGCTTGAGGAAGCATGTGACGGAAAAAGAAGCAGGATACAGGCAGGGTCCAATAGATCAGTCAGACATTTTAATGGTATCGATTGCCAGCTTGGTCACAGTGCAGATGAAGCCCAGTGTCCCACTACCACCTTGACCTTGGGCTCAGTGACCTCTGAACTCCTGACCCCAGTCGCTTGACCTCTGTGATCTCTAAGCTAGGAAAGTCCTAAGTATACCCTCTCCCCATCACTTTCCCTTTCTTGATTTCTTTCCAAATGAGAATTGACTTTCCTCCCCTTGGATGCTGGAAATGTGGGTTAAACCATGTCAATAATGTTTCACGAGAACAATTTCTCCCCCCCCTCCGAAACATTCCTAACGGGAGCGTTTTGACATTTGGTGCTGGAGAATGGGTCCAAAGGCACTTGAAGGGAGTTGTTGGCCACTAACTGCACGGACATATTGATCGGCGAGCTTAAATTGCGTGCACATGCTGCCGAGTGCATCGAGATTCAAGCACAGGGCATGTGGAGTGCAGGAGCACCAGTGCTGTTTTAATGGTAATTGCTTTCGATCCTCCCTCGCGCATCCATGATTTACTGTTGTCCTCCTGATGATCAGTCGGATGCAAAATATTTTGGAAATAAAAATGTATCATGATCAGCTTGTGGGAGAGACTTTCGTACTGAATAACCAGGGTGTAGGTGGACCATTGCCATAAGGCAAGAGTCATTAATATTTTCAAGCAGATAAACACAAAGTCAGAATGGTAGTGGATCATTATAGGGGAAAGCTTGTCTTTGTCCTGGTTCACTTCATCAGTGTTAGTTGGTCAGCCTGCCTGCATATCTCTCTCCCTCTCTCTCTCTCTCTCTCTCTCTCGCTTTCTCTCTCTCAATGTGTGTGTATGTGTGTAAGGCTTGTCCAGTTCTCAGTATCATTACGGCAAATGGATTGTAGACAGGATTGCCTGTTGCTCAGTGAAACAGTAAAGGTGCCATCAATTTCCTCTAAACACATAATTCAGCCATGTCACCCAGCACAACCCTGGAGTCCTAATAACATGACGGTGTTTGATTGAGCTGATTGCTGCTGGAGCTCATCAGTGGTTAGGCTTTTGTTGCTGTCTCATTAGAGCAAAGTACCCACATTGACCACAGCTGGAAGTGGCAGTTATAGCTGATATTGTCTGGGTCAACAAATAGATTCAGTTCCAACACCTATGGGGAAAAAAGAACTGCTTCACTTTCTTTTGTTCTGGTTCACATGTTTGATAAGTTTTTGGCATTTGACCTGATGGGAATGTCAACTTTCAGCATTAATTCAAGGGGATTGACAAAAGTGTGGATTGAGATCAGGTGACTGACTTGGCCAGTAAAGAATATCCCATTTCTTTGCCTTGGGTATCTTTCTCTATATGTTTTGGGTCATTATCCATCTGCAATTTAAAGCCGTGTCCTATCAGTTCTGCAGCATTTGGCTGAATCTGTGCATATGGTAAAGCCCTATACACTTCAGAATTCATCCTTCTACTTTTATTTGCAGTCAACACTAGTGAGCTGGTTCCATTGGGAGCCATACACACTTTTGCCATCACACTGCCTCCACTATGTTTGACAGATGATGTGGTATGCTTTGGATAATGAGCTATTCCTTCATCAATATTTATCTCTTCCTATCATTCTGGTAAAAAAAAAAAATTGTTTCATCAGTCCAAAGAATCTGGCCAAGTCTAGTCTGGCCTTTTTGTTCTTGAGTGCTTACCTGTGGTTCGTATCTTATTGTAAAGTGTCTGCATTTCTTTTGTAAAGCTGTTTCTTGCTTGTAGACTTTGACAATGACAGATGTTTTTGACTTAGCCAGATGTTGTGAAAGGGTTCTTCTTCACCATGGACAGTATTTTATGGTCCAGGGCTTTCCTGGGCTATTGTTGTTGCTTAGCTTGCCAGTTAATACCACCTTTTTAAGAATGTTAAAAAACAGTTGCATTTGGTCACTTCCAATGCCTTTGCAATCTCACTGATAGATTCATTTATTTATTTCAGTTCAGCCTAATAATGTCTCCTTCGCTCGCATAGACACCTCTTTGAACCTCATGTTGAGAGTTCAAGTGAACTGCTACCAAATGCACACGTCACACTCCGAACCTCTCATGGAGTAATGAGGCCTCCTGCATGTCAGCCGTATATATGATCTTTCAATACTATACTCTATTACAATTTATACTACTTAGTGATTAGTACTGTCATCTTACACCTTCATGTTTGGGGGTTCAAATCTTGCCTCTGGTCTATGTGCAGAGTTTGAATGTTCACCCTGTGTTTAGTGTGTTCCCTTTTGGAAGTTTCCCACAGTACACTGTGGTACATTTCTAAATTGCCCATAGTGTATGATTGGGTGTGTGACTGTTTCACACCATCTATGGTGTAAATACCTTGTTCTCTGAGTTTCCAGGCCCCCTATGAGCCTGCACAGGATAAGTGGTATAGGAAATGCATGGATAGTTGAAAAAACAATACTGTTGAATTAATAAACTTGACCAGTAACATGATGTTGATTTTCAAATTTTAAACACCATGATGCTGACCTAACGCACTCATACTAATATGTTGTAGTTTCTACAGTAATAAGTCATTCTCACATGCTTTCTGTGGAAAGACAATAATTATAAATAACAAGCAAGACAAAGTATTATAGTATATAAAAAATAAATTTTTTTTGCACGGTGCGGAGCTATAAAAGAAATAGAACACTCTGAACATGCTTTTACTAGGAAAATAGTAAAACATAACATGACATGACATCACTTCACATCACCGCCCCATTGTTAATTATTTACCTATATAACATTATCTGCTATGTTTTACTACTTGCATTTCAGATTTTGCTGTTTATATCAGTGTTTTTAGATATCAAATATATCAATCGCCATATGTCATATTCTAATGTTTATGATGATTTGCCTAACACGCATATACAAAAAAAAAAAGAGACAAACCTCAATATATATTTTTTTGTCGAGTAAAATACTTACCAGTCGGTGAAAGATATTCCACTGTTTCTTTATTTTTCCTTGCTTTGTCTGTTTTTCCCCCAAACAGCAGGCCTGTTGTAAGATACTCCAGTGCAGTTCATCAAGGGAGATTCGAATCTGCCTGCTACAAAGTAGCTGTTTTTATCTGCTCTCTCTACAATCTGCCAATGTTAATCCTGTTTACACTGCTTGGAAAACAACTAGCAGGCCCATCCATTCCCAACTGCCTATTCTTCTGTCAATAACCTTAACACTACTCACTCTGCAGTTTATGTCTCTGTGTTCGCCATAGGGCCATTTGGGTCTCTGTCCAAAAAAGAGCAAAAGGGATTCTGAGATTGATTAAAGTGATTAATATTTTTATAAATAAAAATATTCGTATATTCCGAGCATAGATGTGGTGATATCAGGGTTCAATCCTCAATCAACCCAGCAGCAGAAAGTGAATACAAATACTTGGTGTATCATGGATTATATGCAAAATGCTTAAAGGACAAATTAGGCTAAACCTGGACAAAGGACACAGCTAAGTGTTGAAAAAAATTCCTCGGGTTCTGGATATATAAATTGATTTTAAAAATGGTGAACACATTTGAGATTGTAATGAGCATGAGTCATACTGCAAATACTAGCCAATGCCCTAGCTGACTTAGTAACAGTCACGTGTGAAAGTTTGCACAAATTCCTTGTTTTTGTGTAAAAAAAAAAAAAAGTACTAAATTAATTTGATCGTAATAGGTTTTACTATTAGGCAAATTCAACCTTAGACAACAACAACATATAACCATTTTCACCGTGCCATTATTTATTTAACAAAAAGAAGCCAAAAGAAAAATAAAACATGGGGGCAATCTTAACAGGACCTTACTGCTTCCACAGAATTTAAGAGGGTAAGTTGCAACTAGCTGCTAATAATCAACCCTTGATTAATTGATCATCAGCAGGTGTGCAGACCTCTATAAAAACAGGTGTTTTGCCAGTTTGCTGGTCTGGAGCATTTAGGTGTGTGTTAACACAATGCCAAGAAGGAACGACATAAGGAGTGGTCAACAACAGTTGCCAATCTTCCCCGGAGAGGACGTCCTGGCACATTCACCCCAAGGTCAGATTGTGCAATGCTCAGAGAAATACAAAAAGAAACCCAAGAGCTACATCTCAGACTCTAAAGGCTTCACTGAGCATGTTAAATGTTAAAGTTCATGAGAAAACAATTAGAAGATGACTGAAGGTTTGTTTGGAAGGGTTGCCATGAGAAAGCCCCTTCTGTCTAAAATGAACATGGAAGCATGAGGGAGGTTCACAAAACTACATGTGAAAAAAGCACAAGGCTTGTGGAACAATGTCTTTCGGACAGATGAGACCAAAGTGGAATTGTTTGGCCTTAATGCCGAGTACAAATTTTGCGGAAAACCAAAAAACATTTCAGGACCTGGGTATCTTGCAGTCAATAAGTCAACCACAAACTCCATAAAGGCCATTCGTCCGACAGGTAAAGCTTGGTTGAATTCCCAAAAATAAAAGGTCAAAATTTGACCACAAAGATGTGAGCGATAGATAAAGCCATACATGAGGATGCGTTCCCTGTTGACTCGCGAGGTTTCTCCCTCTTCCCATCATAGGGAGTTTCCCCTTGCCATCGTCACCCTCGGATTGCTCATCAGGAACAATCTAATCATTTTGATTCATACATATTTGCATTTCATACAAACTTCCATAATTTCTTTTGATTGTGTAAAGCTGCTTTGCGACAATGACAATTGTTAAAAGCGCTATACAAATAAAATTGTATTGAAACGAATTGAATTGAATTGAATTGAACTGAACACAGGAGGAGCTTTAGGGTTAGTAAAGGTGGATCTACAAGTTATTGAATCATGGGGGTACTTAGTATTGCGCACATGTTTTTATGTTTTTTTTTTTTAACTGTCCAGTATACAATATGAAAACTGCACATTGCACATTCATTAAATCAAAATGTTTAGTAGAATGGAAGTCAAAAGCAGTTATGTACCAGATGCTGATCAGCTTATTTTTAGCTTTAACTTTTTATACATTTTTTACACTTAACCCGTCAATGATGGGTACTAATACTAGTTTACAAGAAGAACCGCTAGTAGATGATCTAGAATAAGTAATTGAAGACAGTACAAATAAAAACAAAAAACTTAATAGTTAAGTATCCTTGAGAATAGCTGCTCATAATTATTGTCATTTAAATTGCCAACTGATACCATTACATTCAATTCAATTCAATTGTATTTTATTTGTATAGCATTTTTAACAATTGTCTTACCTTATACCTTACAGTATAAACTGTATAATCATATTGCATCTACGATATAATGTTAATATAAATCAATGTTCCTTTTTATCTGGTTGCCTTTCTTGATGCTTGTGCGGCAGCACTTTAAAGAGTGCCCTGTGTGCAGGAAATGTTGGTTAAGGGAACTTTTTGCGACAAAATTCTACCATTTGGAAGACCCCGCAATGCAGACGTCACTTTCTCTGTGTGTTACCCTGGTAACATACCCTTGATACCTGTTGCTGCTACTACTACTGAAATAAAATAGTGAATATTTATTAACACAAACACATATGCATTAGCTATTGAAATGTGTATAACTTGTGAATAAATTATTTATTTTTTTTACAAGATGTATGGAAAAGGTATTATTTAGCATTTTTATTTACAGATAACTAGCCTATGTAATAGTAATGTTTTATTAATTAAATATATGTTTTATATTAAAATGAAATATATTACATTAATTACAAATTCAAATTGTGTTATATTAATGTTATGTTGCCCTTGATAATAAGGATAATGAATATTTAAATACCTTTTTTAAGCTCCATTTTTTACACACTCCAGTGAGGCACAATGACTGATGTGAAATTTTACATATCTGCTTCTGGCGTCATGAATCGTAGTTAACATGGCTGAATACCCAGTGCAGGCCACTTCACAGGGAACTACTTCCCAGTCGGTGCGCAGCTTTAGTTATGAGTGGAGAAGGAGTGGGATTAGTCATGTGACAATATCAGTGTGATCGAGAACTGCAACATCTTGAAGTGCTTTCATTTAAAAAAATCTATTTGTATGTAAGTTATAGAAACTACTCAATAATTCTTGATTAGATAGTTTATGTCACCGCTTGACAGTGGCTTAGTGGTTAGCACCGTCTCCTTTTACGTTCAGGGTTCATATCTCGCCTCTGGTCTGTGTGTATAGAATTTCTCTATGTTTGGTGGGTTTCCTCTGAGAAATCAGCTTTCCTCCACAATCCAAAGACATCCGATGTTGGTTCTGAGTGTGTGGGTAAAGTGTTTTTGACACCCTGCCCTGTGCCCTAACTTCAGGGAGAATGGATCTGGGTGATGGTCTGGGTTAGGGATGGGTGGATAGATTTTTGTCATTGACACATCTATGGTTTAAATGACACAGTTATCTAGTTATCTACACTGTAAACCTGAATAAGTTGGCAAAACTAAAAAAAAAAAGAAAAAAAAAGAGGAAATTAGTTAGATCAAATTTTTTAAGTAATGATGTTTCCAATTTTAAGTAAACAGAACTATCAGTTTTTGAGTTTGTTGTACGCATTCATATTCATCGTTATTTACTTGCATTACTGAGTAGCCTAACTCATACTATAATTTTTTTTATTTGCTGCAAATTAAATGAATTGTTGTTGGTTTTTTTGCCTGCTCCTGGAAATGGTTCGCCACAGCGGTTTGTCACAAGTTTTTACGCCAGATGCCCTTCTGAATACAACCCTTCCTTTTTTCAGTGCTTCATCCAGTGGCTGGGAGTCGAACCCGGCCCTTTTGCATGGGAGGCAAAACACCTACCACTGAGCCACTAGTGCTCTGTTACAAATCACATACTGTAAATATTGTTTAACAACTTTAGGGTGCCCAGATTTGTAAAGATTATACTTACAGCATCATGCGAAGACAGACCAGATCAAAACAATTCAATGTGGGCAGTTTACAGACACAAAATCGCAAGGCTGAAAGATTTTAAGTTGGTGGAACTTTAAGGAGACAGTTAAGTGTCATTTCTACAAACTCATAAATACCAAAAAGTTCTAAATACTCATCAAGGTCTATTAATTTGGACTAAATGTAATTGTTTAAGTTAACAATACTCAACATGTTTAATTACTTTGAGCATTAGGGTTTACTGTGTATGTAACCAGCTTAACATTTACATTGTATTTGTACTATCAGCACAATCATAACTGCACCAATTGAAAAGAATTTAATTTCAGTAAAGCTGTGAAATATTTATAATGTTGATTTCTTTACAGATGAGGCAGTAAGGTGGTAATGTTATGTCAAAGATGATCAGTTATCAATTATTGGATAGCATTAGGTTATGTATCTACGTTGGACTATATCGTCTTGTTCTTGGGTTTTGAGGTTACACTAAGAATTCTCAAAAAAAAAAAAAAACTGCAGAGTATGATAGCCTTTCAACTCTTTGTTTGAGGATATGCCTTTATTTAATATAGACCTGGCCCACCTCTGGGTATTGGCAGGTCTTGGGTGCAATTTGAGGATTTCTGGTCCATGAGCTGAACCAGTGCTTTTCACATGTTGTGCAAGGTAACAGATTTTTATACTGCAACACACTCCTCCTGAGATCTGGCTTTTCTGGTTGCCAGGTGAACTGACATGGCCATGCTGGTGGTAAATGTGTTTGTGTAAAAAAGGGTCTTGGTGAAAATTGATTAACTGGACTGGGTCCAAGAGTTTATCCTGTTAATGTGTTCATCAAGCACCAAGCAGCCACGGGATATGGATTGTTTTCAGAGCTCTCGTCAACATGCATGGCTCAAACTGATGCAAAAAAAAAAAAAAGAAGCCATTTAAAGTGGTGCATCTAATGGACTGTCCATTTTGATATACAGAAAGCAGGGTTTGAGGACTGTTTCATTCCTCTTCAATGGTCCTTTAATTAATGACAGACATTTTTATATTCACTTTGAATAAATAAACAAATAAAACTTGTCATAATTGCAAGAGTGGAGCAAAGAGAACTCGTTAGTGTTTTCACATCTGAGCTCGAGTGGTTTTAGAGGTTTAGTGTCAGATTGTAAGGTCAATCATCAGTTTCCTGTAAATAGTCTTTGACACGTCTTATTGTTGCCTCTCGCTCGTTTTTTCCCCCCTAATCCGGCGTGGGGGACGGGAGCTTTATCCGGACTTTGGGCTATATACACGTACATAAGATGATTATAACTTCATAATGAAGTCATTTTCATTTTTGACTGCCATTGGCTTTGCTCCAGGTACCCTCAGATGGTTAACAGATGTTTCGATATTCCTCTGAAGACCTTCCTGCTTCACAGTTTACTCTGAAGAACTTCTCTAAGGTGGTCTCTCTCAGTGATTAACATGAGCTATGAAACATAGAGAAAATGTAAAAAAAAAAAAAGAGAAATACAATAAGGAATTATGTATATGTAGATATTTTCTCTGTCACAAACCTACATGGATACATTTTTGTGTCGACTTTATGAAGTGTTGTACCAGCAGAAATTATGGTTGGCAGTTTAAGAGCAAATGTAAGCAGAAGGAATTCCGCCTGGCTCGAACAGCAAGTGTATTAGCCAAAGGTCCAAAGAGCAGGGGAGAGCACTGAAATATTTATGGCAGTTTGATTTGGATCTTTCTCCCCCAAGGATGAGGCATTGAAAACATACGATCCGCAAATGGCCGCAGGCAAAACAGCGAGGAGGTCAGGCCTATAGGTTTTTTCTTTACATGAAAACAACTCATCGAAGTCAGAAGACACAGCAAGGAGAAGGAATATATTCTCCGCCTGGGAGCAAGAGCGTGGCTTTTGGAACATTATAGATTCGCTCCCCCTCCCCATCTTCTTTTTCTTCTTCTTCTTCTTCTTTTTGCTCCTCCAGCCAGTGGTCCTCATTTTCCCTGGATCAAAAATCCATTTGGGATCATCCATTCAATATTAAATCTGGCAGGTGCTTGTATACACAACAATCTCAATTTGCCATAAAGATTTTGAAGTCTTTTATGCCATGTGTCAGCGACTAAGACCAAGTAGGGGCTGTTTTATTGTTAATAGGACTGCAGAAAGGTTTTTACGTCCAGGTGGGTGGAATAGCCACTACTTTCACTTACTGCTGTCTTGCACAATTCATTCATATTTGTTTACATGTTTAGAATGTTTTACAGAGGTGATGTAGTAATTATTTTCTTAAAAAAATGTAGGAACTAATTTATACATTAAGCCATGAGGAGCATTTCAAAGATAAATGATATTTATATGATATTCATATATAGGCTTTGGTTCAATCTTGAAATGACCCACGAAGACACACTTGGCATCCATTTAGTTGTAAGATGGGTAGACCTTTAAGCATCAGCTTAGGACAATATACTTTTTTTTTTATTATTTTTTTTTACGTCTGCCTAATAGACAAGTAGACTCCATATTTAAAATCCTGGTTTAAAGTTGTAAAAACAAAGACAATCATTTGTCTCTGGTTTCAAACTATCACCTTGAGCAACAATATATTAACTTGTGACTATGTTTTGTCATTAAGAATTAAAAAACACCCTGCCACCTCAGTAGTTTTTCATGTTTATAAAGATGTTATAAAGCAATTTCACAACTGCGTTAAGTAAATGTGTGGAGATTGTATTTTGTTCTTTTCGCATATTATTCCACTGTGCTATAATAATTCAAGAACCATAAATCGTCACTGTTCCTAGATAAACGACTTTTCTGTTCAGAAGTGAGCTGATCATTTTAAATCTTCTGCTCAGTCACTTGAACCCTGAGTCTCCTGCGATAACTCCTGCCGAAAGAGACATGTCTGTGTCTCTCATTTCCTCATGGTTACGCAGCCAATGAGGCTGGAAACAGAGCGAGAGGAGCCAAGACCTCGGTGTGCTTGATGGAAAACGCTCGATCTCACCAAAGGGATCCTTCAGGGGAAAGCCGAGACATGCCTGATTACTCTTCTGTCAGTTTTACTATGGCTGCCATGAGTGTCTCAAATTCTGAACGATACATTATGCTGGATTTTCTTTTTGGTTTCTAAAAGCTGGTTCAACTGGGTTAAATATTTAAAATTAGAACTGTTGCAAAAAAAAAAAAAAAAAAGAAAAAAAAAGGCTTTAACAATAGACCTGTTTTGGTGATTAAATAATATGTGATGTGATTATGATCCCAACTGTGACCCTCTAAAGCCCAGACATAATCAATAGGCCATCAGACAACAGGTCATGATGTCAGGGGTCAAGTAATAGGGGTCAGTGCTGTTTTGGTAAAGTCCAGAGTGTGTCCGTGTCCGTCCGTGTCCGTGTGTGTGTGTGTGTGTGTGTGTGTGTGTGTGTGTGCCTAAATGAGTGATGCTGATTTGGTTAAATATCAGTTTAAAGAGAGTGCACAATAACATCTTTGAAAAAATTATGGGTCACGCAAACAATTTATTGATTGGATTACTTCAGTATTTCTTCTTCTTTTTTTTTTTTTACCTAGCAAGATGTGATCATTTGCATTCATTTACAGTACTTTACTCTGGCTAATACATAAGAAGTAAAGTTCCACAAAACATTATCTACAGCACTACAGTGAAATGGAGCTGAAAATGTCAAACGTGGTGATGTGTGTGGAACGGCGGAAAAGTTTTCTATGCAATCTTTTCCAACTAAAACACAGAATATCCACGTCAGGGCGCATTTCAGAGTTGAAGTGGTAGTCAGCAATGCGATGAGGTGTGTTGAACAGCACTCAGCTCACCTGGAGGGAGAACATGTTAAAACCGATCAGCTTTAAATCCAGCCCATTATGAAATGGCCCCGCTGAAGGTCTCTGGATCCATTATAAGCTCATGAGGAATAATCTTTAGAGACACGTTGAGAGAAATCCCTCCGTGTGCATCTCCGCTAGCATTTGCCTCACTGCTGTCTTCCTGCCTGCTCGCAGCATGCCCTGCCATTTACACCACAGCCGCCCCTTAGCCGCCTCTGATCTGTGACCCACGTGCACGTCTGGAAAGAGGAGGGAGATCATTTGAGCGAAGTGCGCGGAAAGGTCCGAAAGAACAGTACATCATCGGCCTCATCCTGAGCTTGAGCCGCTCGCCCACCCCTCCTTTCGTCTCCTGGCGTTTATATGAAATATGTGCTACTTCCCATTTAAATTAGGAGCCCCTGAACCATGAAGAGCACCACAGGTATCTGTAGTGGAGGCGAGCCAGCTAACGCAGACACACACGCATCGGCCTGTGACATATTAAAGGCAGAGGAAATAAATTGCCTCCTCCCTGATGACTTATGAGCTGTGTCTCCAGACCCTGTGCTTCTCATTGGGGAAATTTCCTCCCATTTGAGTGGATGCAGTAGCCACGGTTAAGGTTTTTATTTATTTATTTATTTATTTATTTTATTCAGCAATTTTGCTATTAACAGCTATCTATCTATCTATCTATCTATCTATCTATCTATCTATCTATCTATCTATCCATCCATCCATCCATCCATCCATCCATCCATCCATCCATCCATCAATACATCCATACATCAGTTTGTCTATCAAGCTAGCAAGTTTATTTAGTATTTAGTTTGTAGTAAGGTAGCCAGGTCAAACGTAATGATGATGTTAAGATATATAATAATATGGTTGGGGAAAAAAAAATTATAGGTGGCAACTTGAAAAACATTGTTCCTGCTTGACATTACACTCGCAAATCATACATTTGATAAATTTCCTACGGAAATGATCTTATTATTCAAAGTAATCTATATCAGCAAGAGTTACCAAGTCATTCAGTTTCATACCAGCATAAAATTGAAAAATATGCCATGTATTGACATGCCACTCAGCCATAACATTAAAAAGCTAAACATTAAGCCCAATATTGTGTAGGTTCCCTTGTTCCACAAGGGCAGCATTGATGTTGGAGGCAGATCCCCTGGGTGCTGTGGGTTGCAGGATAAATCGGACTTGTATGACAGGCGCATTCCATGGGTCCTCACACAGAATGATATCTGGAGAATTTAGAAGCTTGAACTCTTTGCTAGCTAAACCATAGCCTTGGGTGCCCATGATCCTGTCACTAGTTTACTGGTATGTCAATGTCATTCAGTGCACCTGGCAGTGGGGTTAGTGTTGTGGCTGATCAGCGTAAATGCTGACATTAAATCATACAAATTAGAAGCTGCTGGTCTCCTGGGATTTTTCAAGAAGAAATTAAATTTGCAGTTCTCTGGAAGGAAAGGTTTTGTTGATGTGAGAGATCAGAGGAGAATTGATCAAACTGGTTTGAGGTCTCAGTAATGCTACAGTGAACTCAACCCACTTTACAATCATGGTGAGCTTTAAAGGATGTCTGAACACATGGATGGACTATCTGCATCTACAGTACAACATGCACAGGCTCACCAAATATGACCAGCTGCACATCAGAAAGAGACTAAAATTTGATTGAGTTAAATGGTGATTTTCATATCTAACATTGGAATGTAAAATCATTTTGTCATTCTGCTAAATAAATTGTTGCTGACATAAACTCTCTAATGAATTGTATTTTTAATGTTTTTTTTTATTTTTATTATTATTATTCTTGTGCATCTGTGGAAATTGTTGAGTAAGTATACAGTAAACGTGAACAGGTGAAATCATTATCTGATTTACAGATGCAGCCGTACCCTTTACTGTTTCTTAGCGTGTTTTCGGTTTTTATTTAATTATTGAAAGCCGGTGTCACGTTTTGCCGATCAGCAGAAACGCTCTCATTATTATAATGAGAATCTTTATTAATCACATGGTGCAGAAATGACTAAAGCAGGTGTGAGCAAGCAACTTCTAATGTGTGCAGTGAGTTATGTGATATGGTAACTACAGTATATTAAAAGAAAAAAAAAAGAGATAAAATCCATAGGACTCAAATAAGGGACTGCTCGGGCTGCATGCTGAGTAAATATTGGTGCAGGTAAAAGTTTTTACATGTAGTAAAACTTTCTGTTCTTAGGAAATGTACAAAAGGCAAGTAAAAAAATTAGTAATGATGTTACACTCAACAAATTCTGTGCAATGCCTCTTTGCAAGTGCTTTGTGGGTTTTTTTTTTTTTTTTTTAACTTCAGCAACTAGTTCCAGACATGTGAAGCCTGCGATCGGAACATAATATCTCACATATAATAATTAGAAACATAAATAAAAGCATTTTTCCCCTGTTTTGAGGCGTTTCTATTCTATACTGTATTTCTAATTAACAAAACAAGTTTGAAGAATTTTCAAGATAGCAACCTTTTTTTTTTGCAAAAAATTTGAATTCATGATTCCACTATAGGTGTCATGCGCACTCAACGCGACCGGCACTAGGACCCGGAAGTAGTACGGTCGCGATTCAGGAAGTATAAAAGGAAACAAGATGGCGCCGCACATCACTCAGTCATTGAGCTTTCCAATGCCGTCTCCGACGCTATTTCTCCAAGTTCGTGAGTACTCACCATTTTGTGCCATTTTCCTGATTGAGTGTGTGTTGTTAGAACGCGGGTTTAATTGTGTAAACTCTTGCTCTCTGTGTGAGAGAGTTCTAAGAATAAATCGCGTGGTTATCCTGCCTGCTCGCGCTGCTTCCGCGTTTGGGTTTATCCTCCACGCTACACGGGCAAACTGCTAGTCTTCTGATTCGCCTCCGGTTGTCCCGTGACAGA
>JAAGKR010000516.1:15601-36149 GCA_011419295.1 Clarias macrocephalus | reverse complement strand
AGGACCCGGAAGTAGTACGGTCGCGATTCAGGAAGTATAAAAGGAAACAAGATGGCGCCGCACATCACTCAGTCATTGAGCTTTCCAATGCCGTCTCCGACGCTATTTCTCCAAGTTCGTGAGTACTCACCATTTTGTGCCATTTTCCTGATTGAGTGTGTGTTGTTAGAACGCGGGTTTAATTGTGTAAACTCTTGCTCTCTGTGTGAGAGAGTTCTAAGAATAAATCGCGTGGTTATCCTGCCTGCTCGCGCTGCTTCCGCGTTTGGGTTTATCCTCCACGCTACACGGGCAAACTGCTAGTCTTCTGATTCGCCTCCGGTTGTCCCGTGACAATAGGTGGAATATGCCCCTTTTCTGCTTGTTATTATTGTATTCCTGGTGGACATATTATGTCACAGACCAAAACAATCGACAAGCAATCGTTCAAACACAATGTCAAGTAAAAGTACAGAATGTTCAGTGATATAAAAGTTAAAAAGCTACATTAGCCAATAGTGGTTAACTGCTAACCGTTAGCCCCTAAGAAACAAGCAGACTGTAGGTGTAGCTTTGTATTAGTTGCAAGTTTATATGGTGAAAAAGGTTACAATTGAGGATAGCACTGTGAAAACACTCTTATATCCACAAACAATGGATCAGTTGCTAATAAAAGTTACCTGGTATATTTTCATATTCTCAAAATTACTATCCTAAGGATTTATCCTGCTTCAGCATGCTGCACAAGCTACTGTTAGCAATGTTAGCTTCACAGTATGTCTAAATTCAACAAACAAACATAACAAACAATATCTTTAAAATGTAACATTTACAACTTCTGAAGTTGAGTCATGGGCAGTCAAAACAGATTCACACTTGAGCTTTAGTATTTTTTGCAAAGCAGCTCAGAATTCCTCCTCATGGAGAGAAAGCAGTACTAAAATGTAAAATGTTTAACACATATTACTGTAACTCTTTTAATGGTCTAATTACATGCTAAATTTGGCCTGGGCAAATAAAACTACAACACCTATAGGCAGAGCTGATTTTCAAGCCAGAGGAAGAGCCATGCCACCTTTTCTCCTCAATAATATTGTAATCAGATGTTTTTTTTTTGTGTGTGTGTGTATTTGGATCACCAAAATACTAAGTTTTTTTTTTTTTTTTTTTTTTTTTTCACACGACAGGATTGTAGGTTGGTTGGTATTGTAAAGTGTTACCATTTGTCAGTTTAAAGTCAAGTTCTAAAACAAACAACACAAACAAAATAAGGTTTCTAAATTATAGCAACCATGGAAATTCACTAAATTGCATTGTTGTAATTACAGTTGGTATAATGATGCTTTGGAACAGAAGAGAGAACAACAGTACTACTGTACCTCGTGTACTTCTACCTCTGTGACTCACACGCATTCCATACTAAAAAGAGAATTCTACACAACATCTAGTGCTGGGCTTAACATGTACACAGCAGTGGGAATATCGACAAGAGGAATGTAGGAGAAGGCCTTTTTTCTCGCTCTGTCTGTCTCTTCTCTTTTAAAGGAGCCTAAGATGTTCAAAAGGCATAACAGAAGGATGGACGGCTATTCTGCAGAATCACAAAGACTCCCGGGGACTTTGATCACTGGGATCGTATTCAATGCAAAATTAAGGCACCGGAGCTACTGATTTAAAGACATGTAAGTGAAATAGAAACATATAATAATGTACACGAGACCAGCCAGAGAATGAAAGGAGCCTTTTGTTACGTCTTTGATTACAGTTAGGCATTGTGACTGCTGAACAGCCACTGCCAATTATTACAATATAAGTAAGGAGAGAGCGAATGGAAAAATGAGCATGATAGGCTTCAGAGTTGAGCTTGTGTCATTAGATATGTAATATTATGGTGTTCTCACAAGAATTTTTTTGCTGATATCTGATATGATACCTAATTTAAACAATGTAGTAGAGTTTTTTTTCTATTACTGAAGTCAATGTGTTCAAAACGTTCAGCATATTGGCATTACATTTAACTTCACAGAAAATAACAAGAACCCAGATACTGTACTTTCAAAGAAAGCTGGTGATCTGATAGCAAACATGATTCAGTAGAAAGTCATGATTGCTTTAAGAAAGTAAGGTCAGTCACAAAATTTCAAGAACTTTGAATGTATCCCCAAGTACAGAATTCCCAGGAAACGAAGACCAAGAGCTACCTCTGCTGCAGAAGATACTGTAAGTTTATTAGAATGACCAGCCTCAGAAACCTCTGATTTAAAGCACCTCAGATAAGAGCCTGGATAAATGCTTCTCAGAGTTCTAGTGGCAGACACATTTTATAATCCACTGAATTACTATAAAGAAACCATTACTCTATTACAAACAACAGGCAGAAGAGATTTGCTAAAAAAAATAGGTTTACAAAGAGAGGGCAAATGTGTCAAATCTAACTTTTTCTTTTTGCTTCCACTGTCCAGGAACAGCATCAACAGGGACATTAAACAATGAAACAAAAAGACAAAAATGGTACATGAAACTAACTGGACTTAAAAAATATATATATTTTTTGACTGTGTACTGTACAGTAGATTACTTCAGACTTATTAATTAATAAAAAAATATCTAAGTTATTGATTGCTACAGAGACTACTCAGCTGGTAATATTACTGTATAACACTACTGTTTACTTTTATATTCATTTAGTCAATTTTTGTGCTTACTAGAAGAAAATGATATTAAAAATTGCTATACATTGTTCAAAATGTAAACATAATATATTTTTTTTTTTACTTAACATACTTTTGTAAAAATTATTTACAGTTATTCAGTTTCAAGGGTACATTTCTGCCTTGCCTTGAAAATATGTTTGCCTACATTTTTGGATCAGGGCTTTACTTGAGCCATATTTCTTGTCTCTCTGAAAATATATATATTTTTTTGCTATTTTCTCAAGATCATTTCTTGCTTGTCTCATGATATGGAAATGCATGACTAGGCAAACATGATGTACATCATGCATGAGTGCATCCATTTTCACTGTAATTAGGCATTGGGTTATGGAAGAATAGCTGGTGCAATGGTTGTGTTAGTGTCTTACAGCTCTGAGCTTCTGCTTTCAATCCTAAACTTGGGTAAGTGATTTGGACTATGTTTTGCCCAAATGTCCAATTCACTATCAATAAAGTGCATCTGCAGGGTATAAAGTCTCTTTTCATAGTGGATGGTTGGTTTAACAGTTTCTGGAATCTGAGTTTATCATGGGTGGGAGAGACGACTTTGTGTGTGTTTGCAAAGAAATGGCATTCAAGTTATATTTCGCTTATATTCGCCTACAGTGTGTATTTGGACTTTTAGGACACTCTTTATTTATCTAACCTTACGTTAGTCAGTGCTAGACAATTTTCATGCTAGTGTCAATCTTTTGAGGAAGTGAGCCAGATATCTGCAAACATACCATCATGGACAGTATAGTGATCTTGAATGAATGAATGATCACTTTTATTTAGCCAATGTGAGGGATTCCATAGTTCAAATCATCAAATGATAATGCCAAAGTGCTTGGTGCCAAAGTGCCATCAAAATCTTTGGAAATGGAAAGTAATTAGTAAGGAATTAGTATTCCACTAATACATGCACAGTATATAACAACATGCTACAAATCACAATGAAGGAATATTATGTGATCCTGGAAAATGACTTTGGTTATCACAAAAGAACATTGAGAAAAATACATCCTTACAAAAGAAACAACAAGAACAACCTCAGAGCCTTTAAAACCATTATTGTTCTTATAGCCACTCACCATTCACAGGGACTTGTATAAAATACACTCCTCATAAAACAATAACAGGAATGTGCAATTGTTGATATGGTGTAGTTTTGATTTTTTTTTTTTTTGTATTAATAAAAAGAGTTTTACTTTCAATAGGGACAACATTTTCTTAAAGCAAAATAACGCTTTCAATGGATGTATTAAAGATAATTCATATAATAAAAAAATGTCAAGCAGAGCTCTTTTTCTGAAATTGATTTCAGATTTCAAAATATAAAAGTGAATGAATGCAAAAGTACATAGACACTGTATTTTACTTATATACCTAAAACTATGATTTATTAGTTCTCCATAATTTAAATGAGTTACACAGCTATGGCAGCTGGTTGTCAAATTGTGGCAGACTAAGTAGGACTTTTGGAAGAGTGGTGTTCATCCCTCCAGCACAGATCCAGAGACTATACACAGGCACGCTAAGTTTACTGTCACACTGGGCAGGATTGATTTTTTACTGTGCCTGGGTACAATTAAAACCCCCCATGCCCCCAACCTTGGACTTGAGCGTGGTATGCTGATGCATGCCCAGGCACAGTATGAAATGTTCACATTACTCAAAACTACTACTTTGGACTCAACCCCGATCCATGCCAAAGCCCATACTGTGGAAGCACGCTAAGGCAGTTTTAAAACTTGTTTAATTTATTAATTTAATACCTGGCTGTACAACATGACCGGATTATATTTTTCCAGGTGTCTGGCTCAGCTTCTACAACGTGATGTTAAATAAAATGCTTTAATGATGAGGAGAAAATCAGGCATTTGAAAAAAAAAAAAAAAGTCCTCTCCAAAGTGTCCACTGTCCCTGACGTAAAACTACATGTATAGTTTAATTTACTGGTTAATTATGCTCTATTACAATGGTTAATGGGAAATTAAATCACTAGCAGCATTATCAGCATTTAAATACCCTCTTACTCTAAACTGTTATAATATTATACTCACACTGTGAATTAGTCTGCAATACTCTAAGTACAATCATGTGAAAATGTTTTTACATCAGCTTAATAATTATGCTGCATTTCTGATTAACCCTTGCTGAGTCATTCTGGTTAGAGTCACGGCTTAATGTAAGGCACCCATGAGATAGGGGTAATAAATATTTATTTAGCAATGTCTATCAAATGTGTTTTTTAAATTCATATTTACCTACAAAATTACATATGCTTGCATGATTCCCTGGGGCAGGTATGAAATAGTATGAAATAGACTGCATACAGTATTTGCTCAGCTGTTTTAGGAGCATTTACCAGGGCAGGTTTAAAACTAGTCTGCTGCATATTCACTGTTGCTGCTGTGCTGTACTCTTGTAATACACTCTGAGCTGCTGATTGGTGAGGACAATCACTCTTTAACATAATGGGCCTCTATCTTAAGGAGCATGCAGACATTTATAGTACACTAGGACTAGCAAGTGTACCACAGTGATATCTTGTCTCAAAAAACAAAAAGAGAAAACACCCACCAGCATTTGCATGCAACTTATTTGCAGCACCTTCTATCTAGCACAAGTGTAGCAGGGGACTATACAGAAAAATTAGGTGAGGTTTTACCCTCATGACTGCGCTCTGTTATTCCGCTCAAACAAAAGTCTCGGTTTGACTTGAACGCCCTTATATTTCGCTCATGCCACAGATTGTTTGATTTACCGTAGATTCCTGAGATTGTTTGCAGAACAGTTTATATATATATATATATATATATATAAAATGTGACGGAAATTAGGAAGACTGAACAATGGCGAAGATGTGTACAGCATCATCAGTTTGTGTTTATTGAAATCATTATTTCAATAAAATAGCAAAAAAACCTCATTATTGATAGTGCCATGTACAATGAGTGCATTACCTTAGCTTCCCAGACCAAAAATAAAATGAATAAAAAAATAAATAAATCAAAAATGCATGCAGCGATTCTCTCCTCTCCTCTCTCCAGTCTGCCTGTCTGGTACAGGAGCACATGTGATAGTACAGCAGTGTATATTCAATAACGGGAGTGCTTGTGAACGTTAAACAGTTTATCAGACCATTCAACTATCCTATGTTCACGAGTCCTCTGAACGCAGCCCTGCTGTAGCATCACATGCAAGCTCTTATGCTCATACGTACACTCATGCTCTGTCCACATTAAATGTACTTAGACGCACACACCATCGAAGAGTTGGTGAATTGAGTCCAAAGCAACAGAAGAGATTAATGTAACATTTAACATAGCAGTATTTTATGATCAGTGTTAAATCTCAGCAGCTTTTAAAATTCACCCCGTGTCATGGCAACTAATGCATATGGTTATAGATATATAACCATAAGTTATCTAACGTTAGGCAAGGAACATCAAGAACAACAAAATACCGGAAGTTCCAGAGTTTGAAATCAGTGCTTTGAAAAGGGTTAAATTTGGCACTGGAAAATTTGATTTAAAGCCTCCTAAAGATTTATGTCTGTCTGGAGCCCTGCTTAAGATAGTCCCAACTTTAACTGTGTGATAACTCTGACCTTGTTAAATCCCTGTATTCTTGTTCTTACCTTGAACAGGCAACTGCAAAGCAAATGTCACTCTACTAAGTGAGTTTCTCTGTGTGTGTGTGTGTGTGTGATTAGAGTGAAACCTTCGAAACAGGAACAGGAAAATACCAGTGGGGACCAAGTCCTGTGCTGCAGATTAATGAAAGGATTTTGTATGTGATAAGACCATGCACCTCTGCTCTTTCCCAGGGAACCTGACCGTCTCGCTTTGCTCATCGTCACTTTGCCGTCAGAGGCTTGAGAAATCCACTGTCAGTATTACTGTGAGCAGTTCAATAATTCAGATTAGCGCTCATGTTTATTAATGCTCTACATCTGTGCAAACAACGTGTCAAGCAGAGAGTTTATTGTAATTGCTAGCGCAAACAAAACCTGAAAGAAGCAATTTCCAGCTACATTGTGTCGCGATAAGTAATGAGGCCATTGGCATTCGCCGCTGATCGCACGTGCTGTTATTCCTGCAGGAGTGAGCTGGATATTTTCACAAGGTATGAAGGTAGTCTAGGAGACTATGCTTTTCCACAAGAGGAGGGCTGGTGATTTAAAAAGAATCTGTATTTATTTCTCTCAAAATCGTACGATTCAGCCAGTGGAATTTGATCGCATAGACATCGGTCCAGTGTCACATGTACACCAATATATTGAATATCATGACATTTTCACTTACTGCTTCTACCTGTATATCTAAAGTGTAGTGTAGGAAAAAGGAGGGTTATTAAATTCACAATGGCTCTGTATGGCTGGGTGAGCTGTGTAAGTCTTGGAAATATCAGTCACAATTGTGAATTAGTTATTATTACTTAATTGAATTCTGGTGCTAAATGTTTAATTGGATAAAACCTCTGGGTTTATTGAATTGCTCCCCTTCATTTGAAGCATGCCCGACCGTTTAGCGGTTTCCAGGCGTGCCTTATTTAAAACATACATTTCCAAGTCGTTTCAAATGTAATCAGCAGCCTCATTTAATCACACATGAGGGCTGAACCGTGTGGCTCAGCGCTTAGCGTCGTGTCACTATCAGACTCCAGTGATATTCCATAGACAGGAATGCTTGCTTAAGTCTTACCGTACACTCAGTCTCTTTAAATTTCACAACTTACGACCTCATTTCTTTCTTTTCTTTTTTTTTTCATTTTGGTTTATAGTTTTTTCTTTTCTGGAACAATACTACATGTCAAAAAACTAAAAAGTTCTATTAACTAAAGTGATTTAAAAATCACAATGTACAATAAGCAAATATCATTGCATAAAGAAAAATATTTAATGTTAATTAAATGTTTCATACAGTATATATTGCCCTGTGCTGGATTGGCACCCTGTCTAGGGTGGACACCACTCCTGCCCTAAGCCTCCTGGGATATGCTACATGCTACTGTATACAGGATAAAGGGGTGTAGATGGTGACTGAGTATATACAGTATATCCATCCATCTAGGAAACTCTGTAGTCCAGCTATTTATCCCCATTTTATGAAAACGCTAGCATGCATTCACACGCTACGGGAAATTTGGGAATGCCAATTAGCCTAAACTGCAAGTCTGTGGACTGTGGGAGGAAACCTACCAAGCACGGGGAGATTCTCCCGAGGAATTAAACCCAAGCCTTTGAGGTGCAAGGTAAGTAAGTAGTGTTTTGCTGCCCCTCAGTTTCAGGGTCCCTGGTTTGAGCCAGTTTACTGTCTGTCCTCCCCATGTCTGCATGGAACTCCTGTGGGATAACTGGTTTCATAACATGCCAGAAGGTGTATGGGATACTGTAAAATGCCCCTTGTAGTGTAATGCATGTGTCTATGCATGGTGTCCTGCAGTGTACATTTAGGGCGGGTCCCTGTTTTAGACTCCATTACAGCCCGGTGTAGGATAAAGTGGTGATTTGAAAATGAATGAATATATGAATGAGCAAATGCATGAAATCTAACCTTTGGGTAATTTGTGGTGACTATGAGTTATATATTGCTAAATACAGTACATGAAGTATTTGGAAACAGTTGCCTCAGAAACCCATGCATTTGGAATGATGTTTCTGTTGGATAGTTTTCTGGGGTTGGACCTGCTTACATAAAGACATATGCTTTATAAAATATTTGTCTAAATACATCTGGAGTTTAAATACAGTAAAACCTCAGTGCTATATCCAGAGTACCTTAGCTTTCCTTAAAACTCACATATCATTCTCTTTTTTAAACAAGTTTATATACAACATTGATGGAAGGTTTTCAGACCCTTTTCAGTTTTCCACATTTTATGTTTGCACGCTCATCTTAAAATTAGTCTGAATCTGTTTTTCCCCTCAGCATCTTACAGACAATACTCCTCAATGACAAGAAAAGTAATAAAGACTTACAGTAAATATACCATTTATATAACAACTCGGACCCATCTCTTACTTCTTAGTTAAGCAATGACACCTTAGGCAGCAATAACAGTCTCAAGTCTGCTTGTAAATGATGCTACCAGCTTGGCACACCTTTATTTAGGAAGTTTAACCAGGTTAGATGGGCATCCAGAGATGCTCTATGGGTTTCAGGTCTGGAGTCAGGATGGGCCACTTCAGGACTTTCACTTTCAGAGTTGTTCTGAAGCCACTCCTGTGTTTTCTCCACAGTATGCTTCAAGTTGTGTCTTGATAAAATGTGAACCTCCTGAGGTCCTGGACACTCCGGAGAAGTATAGGTCTATATTTTTTTGCAACAATTTTTCTCTCTATACTGACTACTCTACTAGTCCCAGTTGTAGAAAGAACATCACCAGAGCATGATGCCTGATACCATGTTTGACTGTAGGCATGGTTTTAATAAGGTGATGTGTTGTGTATTGTGCGATTTCATGATTGCAAAAAGTTCAATCTTTGTGTCATCAGACTAAAGGATTTTGTATCTCATGGTCTCAGAATCCTCCAGGTGTTTTTTTTTTTTGGCAAACTCCCAGTGGGCTGTAATGTGCCTTTTAGTGAGGAATGGCTTCTGTCTGGCCACTCTACCATTTAGGCCTGATTGGCTTCAGTGATGCTTGTCCTTCTGTAAGGCTCCCACCTCCACAACGGAACTCAGGATGTCATTTATAGTGACCCTTGGGTTCTTGGTTACCTGCTTGACCAAGGCCCTTCATCCGTGATTAATCCATTTGGTTGGGTGGCCAGATCTGGGAAGACTGTTGGTGTGCTCCAAATTTCTTCCATTTGATAATGATGAATGCCACTTGGGCACTATTAATGCAGGTGAAATGCTCTCATATCTTTCCTTTGCCAATTATGTCCAATGAAATCATTTAGGCTCAGGTAGACTCCAATCAAATTGTAGATACACCTCAAGGACCGTTGATATGACTAAGATGCAGCAGAGCTCAATTGCAATTGTCATAAGAAAGGGTCTGAATACTTTGGTAAATGGGATTTTTCAGTCTTTATTTAATATAATTAATTAACAAAGACCTGTTTTTATTTTGTCAATGTGGAGTACTGTGTGTCGAATGATCACGGGAAAATAGATCTGGACTAATTATAAGATAAATGTAAAATAACAGCATGTGTAAAACTTTCAACAAAAAAAGGGAAAAGGGACCATTAAAAAACAAACAAACAAACAAACAAACAAACAAAAAAACAAAACAAAAGAAAAAACGAGTTCTAGACTTTAAAAAATTTGAGGAAAAATAATACTCTTATATTCACACACAATGGATCAACTACTAAAAGCCCATAAAATTGTCTTTTAAACCAATACTCTGGTGCATTTTTATTATTCCTTAAAGTTACTATGCCGAAGGTTTCTCCCGCTTGGGCAGGCAATATGCATTATCATTAGCAACAGCAGCTACACAGTGTGCCTAAATTCAACAAATGAGCTTAACAAACAATAATATTAAAATTGTAAAGCTTACAACCTTAGGATCCGAACTTGGTTCACAGACAGATGAAACATGTCCACATTAAATTATGAGCATTTTCGCAAAAGCAGCACAGAATTCAAAAAGTAGTCTGATATGAAATGTGTAACATACACATGTGCAACTTGGGGCAGTGGTGGCTCAGTGTGTCAAGGCTTCGACTTACTGATTGGAAAGTCGGCGGTTCGAGCTCAAGTTCTGCTTGGTTGCCACAGCTGGAGCCTTAAGCAAGGCCTTTAGCCCTGTCTGCTCCAGGGGTGCCGTAAAAATGAGTGACCCTGCACTCTGGCTCCTGCCTTCAAACAAAAAGCTGGGATATGCAACAAATAAAGAATTTCACTGCGTCGTAATGTATATGTGCCGAACAAAGGCTGAACTTTCTGATAGCTGTCCAAACATTTCCCTATGAACGGTGCTGTTTCACTTAGAAAATCGGGGTAAACTGTTTTTTTTTTTTTTCAAATAAAATAGAATAGAATAGAATAGAATTGCGATGCAGGAAACTGAAATGAATCAAAAAGTGAACTTTTATAATAGGTCTCCTTAAAAACCTTACAGTTCTCAGAAACAGTTTATTGCTTTATTTTTCAACACAGTATTTAAGCAGTTGATTTGGGAAGAACCCCACGTCACTAACAGACTCCTGTCTTGCTTGCCTGGCATGTCTGATACATCTTAGCTTGCAGTAATGGCCAGGGATTATGCAGCCTAAAAAGAGATTGATAGATGCATTTGTCACAGTGCCCACTTACATGCAGCTTGTGTGTCAGTATCATTAATCAACGACTAAACAGTTTTTAGTCCTACATCAGAGCAGAGTGACACAGATGGTGCTCTTGATGCCTAAACGTTACACAGCAATGACTAAAGGACTGATCAAACAGACATGGTTAAAACATACCTGATGTCAGTTACACACCGATCAGAGTGCAAATTGAAGATCTAAAAATCTGAATATAAAAGCAATATTTGTAAATGTCACAACAATGAAGATGTGTTCAGGGTTATGACAGAAGTCAGAAAATAGGAACAAACAGGAACAACAACAAAAAAAAAAAACACTTAATGAGAACAAGGCTTCGCAATAAGGAAAAAAAAAAAAAAAATATATATATATATATATATATATATATATATATATATATATATATATATAGTGTATACAAACTAATCAGATTAGAATAAGAATAGGAGAGTACAGTCAGTAACCTGATAATGAGTGGTAAAGAGTTGTCCAGGGCAAAACAAATTCATGACTGTCTGTTTGTTTCTGTTGGCTGGTTAATAAATTTTCTATTTATCCTTTTTGTATTTTTTTTTTAATTTTGCGGAATTTATGCCAGTGCAATACACTTTTTAAAAGCAAATACACTGCTTTTATCTTAAAAAACAAAAACAAATTATAAATATTTTTATATAAAAAAAAGCTTTTATAAAAAACAAAAAAAATTAATAAATGAATTAAAAAGAAAAATATATAAATATATGTTATTTTATTTAAATTGAATTATTTTTTCCTAAACCAAATAATTTGTACTAAAATTGGTGGAAATGATAACACCTATCACATTCTATAAAATAATTGGTTTATTACAAAGTGTCAGTCTTTAAGAAATTAAAGATTAATGCAATCTGGTGCTAGAATTTGCCTGTAATTAAGGTCAAGATTTCAATTTATTTTATGCTAAAAACAAAGCCAGTTAAAAAGACAAAAGGAGCACCTACAGGTTACTAAACAGTATTTTATCTCTTAAAAATGTAGCATCAACTGAAACTTTACAGTCGTTTGCTCCATCTACCAGTAGTATATTAGCTTACTGCACTTATTACATAAGTCAGCAGGTTGTACTGTGCAACATGCATTGTTTACTGTTACAACTGCTATGATTTAAGTATGTTGTGTCTGTTCTGAGGTGCTTGATCATCCTATCTCCTAGGTGTGACATTTTCTTTGCACAAACACACACCTAGTCATTATTTACTGCTTAATTAGCATTGGGCCTAATTAAATTTACATTAATCATGAAGACAGAGGTGGTGCGTTGGGAGCACTTTACACATGTTAAATATACTGTACTTTATTAGCCGTGGAATAGCAGACAACATATATCATTGTAATTAGCTGATTAAAGTCGGTCAGTGCTAGCAAGCATTTCCCTGTCCTGCTTTAAGTAGGTCTTTTTCAGGTCCCACAGCCCACCACGGAAGCAACTGTTACTACATAATTGATTGACTATACGGTTTTAGTAGATTATACTGTATTTCACTAAATCTTAAATTGAAAAGTGCTTTAATGACATAAATCTACAGCATAACGGTAGGTTATAGATGTATACTGAGATGTGTAACTTGGTCACATATCAGTAAATGAAAAAACGTCATTATTAAAACAATAAGGGCTTGTTAGGCATGTTACTGAAAACCTGGAAAATGCAAAGTCTCTCAGAGGAAAAATGTCTCATGGAAACTCTACTGAGGTCTGTAACTAGTAGCAGTGTAAACCTCAGGCTCCCATACAATATGTCATGCTTTCAGCTCTTAAGAAAACAGTTTGGTATTTGACAATATCACTTACTGCATAGTACGGTTGGGAATCACCAGGGATATGATATCATCCCAATATGATATCATCACAATACCTAAGTACACAATTTGTATTGTGACTCTGTTATTCTAACGATTTTCACCACCTTTCAATGTAAATGTAAAATTTACAGTGGTTCCACGGTATTAAATCTGTTCTGGAGGAGAATTCTTAAGATGAAAGAATTTGTATCTTGAAACACATTTTGCCATAGGGAATAATGTAAATGCAGATAATCCGTTCCAGTCACCCAAAAATATTATCAATACCACCAGTTTCCATCACTATAATTCTATTTTTATGTATAAAAACAATCAAAACAGTACACTATCAGCAATTTCAAAATGCCAGTCAGCATACAACTGGAGAACCCACCAAGCACAGGTAGAACATGCCAACTATACACACAGACTGAGGTGAGATTTGAACCCCCAACCATGAAGATGCGAGGTGACAGTGCTAGGTGCTAAGCCTCCATGCCAGCTGTTACTCAACATCAGGATCAGTAAACAAACAGATATCAGGCTATGAGCAAACAACATGTATCAGGGGGAAATATGATCAGAAACAGCAGACCAGAACCAGGATCGAAACAGGAGTATAAGACACGGAGTGTATACATCGCATTGAGAGAGAGAGAGAGAGAGAGAGAGAGAGAGAGAATAAGTCCAGGTGTTTAAAATCAGGTGACCTAGAACATGAGTGTTGGGAGTTGTGCTGTATTTTGTGAAATTTTATAGGGTGTGAATTCCAGCAAATAGGTGACTTTACACCTTTTCTAAGCAGGATATGAGATTTAGTGAAATCCACATTGCAGAAACATACTACACTTTATAAATCACAGTTCCAAACATGTAGCCCAGCATGTTAATATTTTATCTCTGTGGCCAAAAAAAACACACACACAATCTAACATGTTTCGCTTGATTATGTCGTGCATTCACTGCAGCATTGTTTCGACAACTACATGCAGTGTCACAATATATATTTTTTCCATCCATGGTTGCGTGACGTTTTGGCCAAGATCTTGTATTAATGATGGGAGAGTCAATCCAATGTGTAAAGTCTTCTCCGGCATATTCCAAAGACGTTCAGTGGGGTTAAAACCTCCATTACAAACGTCCATTGATGTGATAACCTGGTAATCATGTAGTCATCTGATTTGATTTTACTGCCACACAATGTTACTGAGCCTAGACCTGACCAACTCAAGCATCCCAGATCTCTGGAAAGGGTGATCTACATGCAAATTTCTAGTATCTAGATTTAATTAGAAGAAATGACAACCCCCCCCCCCCCCCAACCAACCCCTGGTGCTTAGCATGAAGCACAAAAACTGTTCAGAAACTCTTGAGGTCTAGTTCTTTATGTCCTCATACTGCATTGGAAAACATACTGTTCATACTCAGACACAAAATATGTAACACTGCTGGTTAAGACGATACACTGAAGGTCAAACTGAGCATTAGAATGGGGGGGGGGGAGAAAGATTGATGTAAGTGACTACAAATGTGGCATGGTTGTTGGTACCAGACAGGCTGGTATAGGTTTTTTCAAAATTGATGATCCAGTGGGATTTTCACACATGACCATCTCAAGGGTTTATAGAGAATGGTCCGAAAAAGAGAAAGTATCCAGTGAGAGGCAGTTCTCTGGGCGAAAATGCCTTCTTAATGCCAGAGGTCAGAGGAGAATGGCAAGAATGGTTCGAGTGGATAGAATGGCAACAGTGACTCAAATAACATCTCATTACAACTAAGGTATGCCGAAGAGCAGCTCTGAACAGACAATATGTGGAACATTGAAGCAGATGTGCTACAGCAGCAGAAGACCACGCCGGGTGTTTACTGTGCGTGAAAAGTGAGCTAATCCTAGAGCATGAATCGGGACTTAAACTGTGATGTTTCTTTAGCACAGTTTAGCAGTATTTGGTCCTGCTTTCTGTATTATGATTGGTACAAGTATTTTGTCTCATCTGTTTGATTAGTTACATCTTTGCTGAGCATGAAATGCTAGCCAATTCTAGAGCAGAAAGGTACTTTAACTGGATTGTAACACTTTTACTTACTGTATTATATAAAGTTATTTTCAAATAAGTTAAGTCTTGTTCCTGGCTACTAGTCAATGTAAGTGCAAACAGTTCAGACGTGTGCCATGTTGCAACTGATCTGTAACTGTTACCAGGTCCGACCTAGTAACCTAGTAAAATGACAGAATAATGACAGAATTTAGGTCTCACTTTTTTTTTTTTTTTTTTGTGTGTGTGTGTGTGTGTGTGTGTGTGTGTGTGTGTGTGTGTGTGTGTGTGTGTGTGTGTGTGTGTGTGTGTGTGTGTGTGTGTGTGTGTGCGTGCATAAGTGTTTGTTTTTTAGGTTGTTACCAATTAAAAAGAGTCTGAAAGGGGTATCTGTCTGTTCCACTGACACTAATACTGAAGACTATTTTCAAATAATTTAAGGAAACGTTTTCTCACAGAAAACTTGACCATATCATCAAACACACCTTTGTTGCAAGCCTTGTAAATATTCATGGAAATTGTTACAATAGCAACCTTACCATGTAAATATAAAACCTCAGAAACAAAGTCAGAAATATTGTTTGTAATAATAATAATAATAATAATAATAATAATAATAATAATAATAATAATAATAATAAATAAATAAATAAATAAATAAAATATTATTATTATTATTATTATTATTATTATTATTATTATTATTATTAATGATGATGACTAATCAGAATTGAGCAGAATTTATCAGTGCTGTGGTAAAATGTTGAAATGATACTACACAGTGCTGTGGTAAAATGTTAGCTTAACAACATGTTTACAATTCCGAAACCACTAACTGCCGCAGTTCTGCTAAAACATATAGCTTACACATGTTCCAGCAAAGCCTGCATGTTTCCAACAGCGGCCTGAAAAGCAGGATTTTCTCAACAGCTGGAAGGGAGATGTGATCCAGATGAGTGGCATGATTACAGGTGTTAATTGTTGTCTGGATTTATTTTTTAAATTCAAATATTACAAAGTAGGACACATCTAACACAGCTGAGCCAACATGTCTCTCATGCGCTTCATCTTTCTGTAGTTGATATTGTTGACCTCCTGATTGCTTTAGTGGGGGAAACATTTCTGTGGACAAGCCATGTCATGTTATCAATTCGTGCAACATGACACAATAATAACAACCATAAATGAACATCTACTTTGAGAGGCAGCGTGACAGATTGAAATGCTCAATCTAAAGATTGTCTCTCGTGCAACCAATAGGACAGAGTGGATGGCGGGAGGAGGGCGTATAGGTGGTGGATGGCAGGGGGTGGGGGGCGTGTAGGTGGTGGATGGCAGGGGGGTGGGGGGCGTGTTAGGTGGTGATGACAGTATCCATTTTTTTATGATATATTCTGTCATTTTTGCTTGAATGGAGTCAGAGAGTAAGTGTTCTATATCATATGGTACATTTTAAGTGTGTGTGTGTGTTTGTGTAAGCATGGGTATGGTCTTAAAGTGATATACAGAAGTTGATAGTGATATTATACTATGGGCTTCTGATCTCTACTAATAACCTGTAGTTATTTATTTATCACATGCTTCCAAGGAAAAATCTGTAGGTATGGTTACCATAGCCAAGTACACAAATGTTTTTTTTTTTTTTTTTTTTTTGTACAAAGAAATTGCTTCAAGACTCTAGGTAACCTACAGTTTCCTTTATATATCAATCTTATATTGACAGGAAACAGGGTAACTCAGGTAACATGGTCTCCTGTCAGGTAGAAATACAATTCTGAAGCAACCGTGACCTTTTTTTTCCCATTATATATGTTACATTGTTATTTTAATTATGCATCTATAATAATGCAATTCTTTCTTTTGTTTGATCTTTTTTTATAGATTAAAACAAAGGTCAGATTGGTAGTGTAAACATGTGATTTAATGTCATAAGTATATCTCATCACTTCTGCTTTTCTAAGTTTATAATTGCTCCAGTGGTATTGCTGGACCATTTTTAGAGCCCTTGGCAATTATAGAAACACAATAAAGAGAACACTCTCTCTCTCTCTCTCTCTCTCTCTCTCTCTCTCTCTCTCTGCTGAATGTATGTACTAATTCGCAATAAAGTACTACAGCTGTCATTGCATTTTCTGCTCTGTTACTTCAATAAATTGGAACGGCAAGAAAAAAGGGGGAAAAATGGGAATATTGCATTATGGGCCAGCTCCAGTATGTGAACCCTCTTACAAACACAATTTGAACAATTCTATTTTCTATGACGAGAAAGTGTGCCTCACCGTTTATAGACTGGACAAATATTCATGCCTCGGTTGATAATGGATTCCATTTGTCAAGAAATAATAATTTGAGATAGCATGACTATGTATTATATAACAAAACATTAGAGCGGGTTGATATAGAATGTTTCGTGGGGGGGGGGGGGAGGGGGGAGAGCATAATCATGAATAAAAAGTATGAATAATTATCACCAAAAAGGTTAATGCTGTTATTAAAGTGGAACTGTTCTGCGGGTGGATAAAGCATCAGTGTTCCGTTAGTTTGAACTGGCCTGTCTGTCTGTCTGTCTGTCTGTCTGTCTAAGGACAATATCATCTCTTTTTGCTTGACCTATAACTCCTTAAGATCTGTAACAGAGATAACTGGTTGCAGCAGGTGTTGGGTCAGGCTAGCTTTATTCCACTTGGTTGAATAGTTTGTTTGTATGTGTGTAATCAAGCCTTCATGTCAAAAAAAAAAAAAAAAAAAAACCTGCATTTACATTCTCCTTGTTCAGACCTCAGGTTGTGACAAAGTTTTAAGTATAAAGCATTTGCATTCAAGTGCAATGACACTCAGTGACAGCTGGTCATGATATTAGATGAGAGAGCTATCTATTAATAGCTTGGAAATTTAAGTATTAGTGCTGAGCAATGCATTGTTCAGGGAACAAGAATCAAGGGCAAACAATTAAACACGCACACACACACACTTCAGGACAGATAAGTGATAAGGAATACAGCTGCATTTATGATAACCATTTTTAAGTGGTTCAAGTTATTTGTGTTCTATTGACTTTATGCCTGATTTCATCTATCAGGGGTATGGATATATATATATATACCCTTTAAAGGTGTCATATATATATATTTACATTAGCGCAGGTTATCTCAGAGTGCCAACTAAATGTGTCTGTTAGTGCTGAAATTGAATTGAATATGCATAGACACTGAACTTGCACATTTGAAAAAGGAGTGAAGTGGAGTTGAAGGTCTTAAAAACAAACATTAAAAATGAAAAATGCTTGTTAAGATGCATTAAAAATTCTAAATGCTTGTTTTTAAGACCAACTCTACTTCACTCCTTTTTCAAATGTGCAAGTTCAGTGCCTATGTATATTCAATTCAATTCAATTCAGTTTTACTTCTATAGCGCTTTTAACAATGGTCATCGTCTCAAAGCAGCTTCACAAAAATGAAAATAAAATGTATGGAAGTGTGTATGTGTGAGAAAATGTGTCTAGTTAATGTCTAGATTGTCCCTGATGGGCAAGTCAAGGGTGATGGCGACAGTGGCAAGGAAAAACTCCCTGAGATGGCAATAGGAAGAAACCTTGAGAGGAACCAGAGTCAACAGGGAACCCATCCTCATTTGCGTGATAACGGATAACAAAAATTATATAACATCATGTGTGTTATGCAGCTGAAAGTTCGATATAACAGAAGTTCATTTAAATTAACATGAAGGCTAGTTCAGCACAGGGATGAATCAGCAGGTGCAGGTATATGATCTACTGCCGAGCCACACCCTGCTAGAAAACAGTAGAGCTGAGTGACAAGCCAGGGGCGGGAGCTTCTTATATGAGGTCATATTGGGGGTAAAATTATTTTTTTTTAAATTGTACATACACACTGGAGGTCCATCTAAATGCAGTTGGCATATTAGAATGGCAAAAACAAATAACACTCACACCAATATCTTTTATTAATTCAAACATAGCTACTGTAAGTCCTATGAGATCACATACAGCTTGGTCACTACTGATTATCTTATCTAGATAATTCAAACAGGCATTTATACCTGTATTAATAGTGTCATTGGTTAAATCTGCAGCTTTTAAAATCACGTTGCATTAATTAATCGAAGGGAGGGCTATAATCTGTCAAATCTTACAGTTTAAACATTTGTCTGAGCACATAAAACCAGCATTACATCCATAAAAGCAATACCACAATATGGGGGAAAAAAATGACATTGCAAGACACTTACATGTTTTTTTTATTTTATTTTTTATGAAAAGTGTATTTAGGCAATCTGACACCTTCTTCAAGATCATCCATTAACTGAGCCCACCTTTCTGAGACGGCCCTGGGGCAGTGAATAATGTCAATGGCAAATGACATCGTCGTACACGCTCATTTAGTGCTCCTGTTCATTTGGAGGACGGTAAAGCAACACCTTCATTTCTTACTTAAATGAAAATCTGACCTTTTTTCTCTCATTACTGTAGGAGAAAAAAAAAGAGAAGGAAAGTGTTCTTCAGATTCCTGGATGGATGAGTGTACTAGCCTGTGCTTAGTGACTCTAATGAGTGTTATAGATACCGTTCCAACATAGGAGCGTGAGTGTGAAGCCAGCATTTACATCGCCGCTCACTCCTACTCACTATTCATTCGTCTCCCTCCTCTCGCTGTCTACTGCACAATGAGTGCAAACGTGTGTGTGTGTGGGTGTGTGTGTGAGACAGAGAGAGAACGACAGAGTGTGTTCATGTGTGTGGGTTCGTTAGTCCTGGATAGAGAGCCTGTGTGTGTGTGTGTGTGTGTGTGTGTGTGTGTGTGTGTGTGTGTGTGTGTGTGTGTGTGTGTGTGTGTGTGTGTGTGTGAGTGAGAAAATAATTATATAAAATTGATACTGTGATGGTTGAATAGTATTTTCGTCATACTTTTCTCAAACATCACGAAAAAAAAATCTGTAAGTTTTTCAAAAATACTTTTTGTTTTGTCTATAAAAGCGAAGAAAATGAGAAATGGGGAGCAAATCTGTGAACTTTTTTTCAATCAACTGCTTTCTATTTATAACTTAAATAAAATGTGTAAAAATAAATGACCTCCTGTTTGACCTAACTTTAGGAAATTAAACTTTCTTTTTTAAAGGTTTGATTAAACAATGTGAGATTTATATATTTATCTTTTATTTATCTTTATATATTTATCTTATATATTTATATCTCAGTAATGTGTGTACAGAATGCAAACAATTACGTCAGCTGATGTTTAAATGGATGGGTTTATTTATGTAATTATTTATTCATCTATTTTAGCATCAATTGGTTTTCCAAGTCCAGTTTTCTAGAACCACAATTCTGACCAATAAATAGTATAATATAAAATATTTATGTACAGCCAAAAGTATTCGCTCGCCTGCCTTCACATGCATATGAACTTTAGTAACATTCAATTCTTAATCTATAGGGTTTAATATGACATTGGCTCCGCCCACTTTGCAGCTATAACAGCTTCAACTCTTCTGGTTAGGCCGCCCACATGGTTTAGGAGTGTGTTTATGGGAATTTTTCACCGTTCTTCCAGAAGTGCATTTGTGAGACCAGACACTGATGTTGGACGAGAAGGCGTGGCTCACAGTCTCCGCCCTCCGCTGGTGTTCTGTCGGGTTCGAGGTCAGGACTCTGAGCAGGATGGTCAAGTTCTTCCACACCAGACTTGCTCATCCATGTGTGTATGGAGCTTGCTTTGTGCACTGGTG
>JAAGKR010000516.1:5000-15581 GCA_011419295.1 Clarias macrocephalus | reverse complement strand
GTGTGTGTGTGAGACAGAGAGAGAACGACAGAGTGTGTTCATGTGTGTGGGTTCGTTAGTCCTGGATAGAGAGTGTGTGTGTGTGTGTGTGTGTGTGTGTGTGTGTGTGTGTGTGTGTGTGTGTGTGTGTGTGTGTGTGCGTGAGACTTGAATCAGAGATTAAGACTCGAAAGCATTCTCTAATCCGGGCATTGAGGGGCAGCGGTGTGTGGAGTACGAATGGAGTTGGATCACAAAAGACACCCTGCTGGTCGCACACTCGCGCCATCACCGCTGCTCCTGACGCCCTCACAAAGACGGACACACACCCCCACCCAAGCCCTGAGAAAAAGACGAAAAAGAGCCTGTCACCTCCACACCATTGCACTATATCCCTCCCTCCGTCATCTCCACTCGCTCCCTCCCTCCGGTCCTCCTTCCCCCCAAACAACCAGGCCAAGGGTGACTGGCCAAGAATAGGCCCAGAAATTAGGCGACTTTCTCTTCTTTTCTTGCTCCCTTTCTCAAAGAACAGATGACGAATAATGGCGCGATCGGGGCTGCGTTACAAATCTCGTATGCTCCCTGAGCTCATGTGCCGGCGGGGAGCATTGGGAGAGGTTAATTGGGGAAAAAGGTTAGGAAAATAAAGCCCAAATATCACTGAAAAGACAGGAAAAAACGCATTCTTGCCAAAAAAAAAAAAAAAAGTCGTATCCAAAACTCAGGGAGGGGACTAAAGGCAGGAAGTGTGCTTTTTGATATTATGGAATTCTTTAGACTGTCAAACACCACAGGGACAAAAAAAAAAAAAAAAATCAGAAACCTGAGATTAAAACCAGTCTTTTTATTAATTACATTTGTGACTTTTGGAAAGGACAGGTCCGTGTCACGATGCTGAGAATGCAGTCGTCTTTCCACGGGCTGCTGGCGCGCCATGCCGTTTTGTTCTTCTCCATCACATTCAGCAAGATAAATGTAACATTTAGCTGTTAATTCCAGTGGCTGAAGGATCCGTCTGTGGATGATTTAATTGCCCTGCAATTTTCTCCTGTCAAAAAAGCATCGTGTGCCGCTGATGAAAGCAAGCGAGGAGTGCGAGAGTTAATTAGCGACCTCGTTAGAGACCTGGAAGTGTCTGGTGTGGCTGTGGCCCCTTCTTACACTATCTGCACCCCCCCCTCTTTCTCTCTCTCGCGCTCTCTCTCTCTCACACACATACACACACACACACACACACACACACACACGTACACACACTTACATGCAACTTACACACACCCATTCTGTTTCTCCTTTTCAAACTCAATCACGCTCCTTTCTTTCTTTTCCCAGTGAATAGACGAATATGTCAGTGCCTGGTTCTCTATAACGAACCAGTGCCACAATATATCCCTTGCTTTTTAAGAGTGCACATCCACTACAGTGCGTCCTGTCTTTCTGTCTGTCTGTCTGTCTGCTTTTTGTCCTTTTCAGCAAATGGACAAATGTATCAGTGATGGTATCTGTGTAACAAACCAGTGTCGCGTTGCCCATCTCATAGGCGGTTCTGCGGGGAGAAGCTCAGTGGATGTATTAAACTGATTAGGAGGAGATGACAGAGCGTGCTGCTCGCTGATTACAGCTGAACTGTCTCATGAGTAGGGGCTAATTAGCTGAATAAAACGAATTGAAAGGCACAGTGGTGCTAGGCAGGCCTGTGTGGAGTGCTGCACCATCACACAGTGGGCCTGCAGATGGCCTGATGTTCCTGCTCAAACTACCGCTCTCATTCAGGCTTGATGGCCAAATTAAGGACACCGAGGCACCATTCTGCTTCATGCACCACCCTTTGAGACAATTACGCTGTAAGATCATTTTCCAGACTGCGATAAAACATAAAGAACGGTGTAAATGTGAATTCTTTAAGGGATGGTCAAGTCACTCTAATTAACTTCCTACATCTTATAACATTTGTAATGGCATTTTTATACCATAGGTATTATTTCTTACACTCGTGAGATTCAGGTGGACCACACTTAAACTGTAGAAAAGGGATATCGCTGCATACAGTATGAATGCATTATTTGGAAAGAAAGAGCTGTGTTCCTGCACACACACACACACACACACACACACACACACACACACACACACACACACACACACACACACACACACACACACAAAGAAAACTATACAAGGTGGAGGTTTTTCCCTTTCATGCAGATGACAGTTTATTTACAGTAGTATATGAACCTCGTGTCTGTGAGTAAGCAGGCAGTTATGCAGCTTGCAGGAACGAACACATTTGTTAATGTGAATGTGAAACACTACACAATGCATTCACAAGTTTTCTTTCATTCATTAAGATTACCTTCAAGCAAGCGAAATCCCATATCCCAGTTAGGAAGCTGGGGTGAGAGTGCAGGGTCAGCCAGGCTACAGCTCCCCTGAAGCAGACACGGTTAAGGGCCTGGCTCAAGGGCTCACCAGGGGCAACTTGACAGTGCTGGCGCTTAAACCCCTGACCTTATGATCAGTAACCCAGAGCCTTAAACGTTTAAGCCACCACTGCCCGTGAATCCTTAGTTACAGCCTATTCAGGGTTTTCATAGACTAAATCAACTAAATGAAAATCAATTTATGGTTTATTTATGGTTTGTTAAAGGTTTAAGCCACACTTGTTTACTTTGACACAAATTTTAACACATCTTGTTTGCATCCAGGTGTAAAAGTCAGCAATTGAGCACTAATTCCATCTAATCTATCTCATGCCAAAATCATTCACCGTAAGGCTTTGGAATTAGAGTTGTAATTTCAAATTACCAAGCCATGCAATTTTGTCTTTTAATAATTTAAAAGCAGACCTCTTATTTGTATTTTTCAGTACAAAGCATCTCGATCAGCAGTAATACCACCACTAGGTCTGAATCATTTGAATAAGATTTCTAATCATTTCTATACCAGCAAACAGGATCATAAGTGCCCAAGACTAGCCTGCCTGGCCAAACCTCACAGAAAAGTCACTGTAGCACAAACCCACCATGCAACCCACAGCACCCAAAGGATCTGCCGCTAAAGTCCCAGTGTCACACACCCCCAGAGGTCTGTGAGTAAGCAGGCAGTTAGTAGAGTCAGGCCCATATAGGCGCTAGAGCTGCCCCAGGGGCACAAAGGGAACCTACATGATAATGCATAATGGTTTGCATTTTTTATGGTAATGGCTGATCGGTGTATATAACATACAGTATCTGGGGAAAAGTTGACCATCACACCGATTTCTGCTTTTTGAACATTTAGTTACACCCAGTCTTGTGGGAAGGCTTTCCATTTTGAAACAAGGTAGTGAGGGCAATTAGTGAGGTTAGTTGATCTGCTGCAGTCAGCATTCCAGTTCACCTCGAAGGTGCTCAGTATTAGAGCAATCAGATCATTTTTATGTTCTTACACACAAAAAAAAAAACATATAATTAAACAAGGGGTAATAACTTTTTAATATGACTGTGTAAATTCTTGCACAACCCTCCACAATCTCGCTTTTTGAAATGTGCCTCTCTTAATGTTCACATCAAACATGGCTGGCTCTGCTCGAGTTGCCTACAGAAACTCAAAGAACCACTCTTTACAAATTTGCTGAGCTGAAAAGCATCTCCGATCAGACAGACCTTGAGGTGGATGGGCGACAACAGGAAAAGACCACATCGGGTTTTTGACTTTCCTTTTTGGTGTTCAAGTCAATCTGGGACTTGTGATGAACTTTCTTGTGAATTACGGTGTAAAACCGACTGATATTTATGGAAGACTTCAAGCACTGTATAGTGATTAGACTTTTATCCACAGTAAAACACTTAAACGAGAACAAGAATTTCATATGTTCATGGATGATGATCACACCCACAGCTGCTCCTGTGAACAATCATGGAGTGGAATTCTTAAAATTTTAGAAAATTGACAGATAACAGGCGCACAGACACATCTGTGTGTAAAAACGGTACACACAATGATTCACAAACACTGCTTTCATATTACAGGAACTCGCCCGGGAGTTATCCAAGCACTAGTAGCTGTAGCAGGGTATTATATAGAGAAATGAAGGGAGTTTTACTCTCATAACAGTATTCTTGATTTCTGCACAAGCAAAGGTCCCTGTTTGACATGAACGGCCATCATATTTTAACAAGTCACGGGAAATTGGAACAATGTTAAAATTTTTTACTTTACCTAAGTAAATAATTTCAGTGTTATAAATCTATTAAAAACAGGAGAATTAAATGGCATTTTATTTGAATTATGCTTTAAACAATGGACATAGTCACAAAGCAGTTTTACAGAAATAAATGTTCCGGATATAAATATAAACATTTAACAAAAACATACTCAAATGGCTATACAGTTTAATCCTGTATTCAGAGTCGCGGGGGGCCTGGAGCCGATCCCTGGAGACTTAGGGCACAAGGCGAGACACACCCTGGACAGGGTGGCAATCTATAGCAGGGCAAACACACACAAACTTACAGTATGCACACTTATGATCAATTTGGGGACGCCGATATAAATATAAATATAAATTTATTTCATAACTATTTTAGTCCTTATAACCAAGTAACTGTGGCAAGGAAAAAACTCCCTGAGATTGCATGAGGAAGAACTTAAGAACTTAAGAAGAACCAAACATGAGACGAACAGGCAAACAAAAATCCTGGTGGAAAGTCAAGGTCGTCCCAACCATGACAAACTCCAACATATGTGGGTTTAATCAACACCACCCTGGCCATCACTCAACCTCGGCTGCATCGATAAGACTCTAGAAACCCAACTTTGATAACAACAGTGAGTAACTGATAAAAGATCTGAACCGGTAAACACTCATGAATACAGCCAGCAGCACCTTAGGAGCCCCATAAGTTTAATCTGTACCCTTTGTAGGAACAGATCCCATTATTCCACGCCTTTTTTTTTTTTTTACATTTATTTTATTTTACATTTTAGTTATTATATTGTCAAAGAACGACTCTGATGGCGAATGCATCTTCCCCTATTGTTTTCTTTCATTAGAGAAATGAAATCAAACCACACTACTTTTTTATGTAAAACATTAGAGATGTAATTTAATCTTATTAAACAATTTATGCACTATATAGCAGGAGTCAAGATAAGGAAAGGTGAAGAAGAAGAATTAAGTGTGACAGAAGAAAAGCGTTGTAAATCCCTCAACTTGTTATGATAGTACACCATTTACAACTTGAAAAAGTGTTGCTAATGATGTTAGAAGGCAAAAAAGACATGAATTTGTTTAGCACATTACTAACACGAAGAATGTCTTGCACATCACAGAGTACACTATTATCTGCATACTCTTGGGATGGAGGAGGTACTTCCTAAGATGCTCAGCTGTGACCAATAATACACAGTCATTTTATTTATTGAATTAAAAAAAACAGTATTTTTTTTGAGAAAGAGAGAGAGAGAGAGAGAGAGAGAGAGAGAGAGAGAGAGAGAGAGAGAGAGAGAAACTGAAAATCTATGAGTAGTAGCAGAGGTGTGTAAAAACCTACAGGGCATTATACTATTTACCACTCACACCTGTGAACGTGTGTGTGTGTGTGTGTGTGTGTGTGTGTGTGTGTGTGTGTGTGTGTGTGTGTGTGTGTGTGTGTGTGTGTGTGTGTGTGTGTGTGTGTGTGTGTGTGTGTGTGTGAGTGTGTGCGTGTGTGTGTGTGTGTGTGGTTGAGAGAGAGGTTGAGAGCGTGTGAGTGCGTGTATGTGTAAGCAATAGCGCACACTAGGAGGTGTTGATGAAGGCGCTCTTACCTGATGGAAGAGGTGTTATCAGGGTCAGAGTGTTTGTTGATTTGGATGTTAAACGAAAGCATCCCTAGAAATTGTTAGAATGTAAAAGATGATCTGATGGAAGCTTTGGTAAACATTTTCTGTATCATAATGCATTATGAAAGAATGCTTTATAATATCTATCATATTTTAGAATTGCGTGTAGAATTGCTTAAGAGGTTATAAGAGGTTATAGTTACATGTATACTGTTTGAGTGAAGCAGATGTTTTTTTTCTAGTGCATTATACAGTATATAACATAAATGCATCGTTGAGCATGAAAGGTTATAAAAGACTTTAAAAAGCATGCAAAGAAATACAATATTCATAATGCATACAGTACATTGTCAATACAGTATTCATAATGCATTATAAATAATTTATAGCACCTTTTATACCATATAGACTATAATGTTAACTGGCTATGGTTATATGCACGACATTTCATGAAGAATATGTGTATGGCATATGTATGAAGCATTTATGACGTACTTTATAGCATCTATAATAAAGTACAGTATGTTCCAGTGTCTAATGTAAGCCTGTAGAATTGCTTAAGAGGTTATAAGAGGTCATGATTACATGTGTGACACATTGATCAGCATGAGTGTATGATATATGAAGCAAACATCCTATGATAGGGCATTATGCAGTATATGCTAACATATAGCATCTGTAATACGTTATAATTCCTGATGTATGCCTGTGTAATTACGCATAAGATGTTATATGACTTAAATAAAGCATGTAACAATTTCAATGTGTTGTGAATACAATATTTTAATATTTATAATGCATTACAAAAGCTTTATAATACGCTTCATAACAGTCTGTAAAATTGCTTATAAGAGTTTAGAATTATTGTTACAGTACATGCATGTCACTTTTTGATAGCATGAGTATATGATATATGATTCAGACGTCTTATTCTAGTGCATTGTGCCACATATCCAGACATATAGCATCTATAATAGCTTATAATCCCTGAGCACACAAGAAGTGAATTTTGAGGTGTGTTGTGATCACAATATCAAGAACACTAAGAACATGCTTTATAGTATCTATAATACTTAATTACTGTAACAATGCAAGCCTTTGGAATTACCCATAAGAGGTTATGATAACATCCATGACACATTTTAAGCATATGTATATTACTGACAGTTCATGAAGCATACAGTGTCTTATAATCTTATATGTCTGTTCTGACATATACCATCTATAATGACTTGTAGGGCCTTACATGGATAATGGAACACTACAGGACCGGTCGTTACCAGTTATAATAGGGGGCTTGTGTTATAGAGATGTTATTAATCAATAATGCATCCTGGCATATTTACATAACTGTTCCATAGAATAAAATATTTATGTAACATTACATTGGATGCTGTAAAGCATTACATTTATTACGTATTATGAATGTGGGATTCATAGGCATGTTATAAATGTCATTACTAATTGTAATTTTTTTTTTCTGTCCCGAGCAAAATGTTATTATCCTTAAACCTGTGTGTACTGGATGTGTTTGTGTGTGCGTGTGTGCCTCAGATTTTACCTCACAGGATTTTATTAATCGCATTCAGGACCATTACGAGCGCTTCCTTCATCAATCAGTGAGAACTGATGTTGGGGGCGTGTGTATGTGTGTGTGTGTGTGTGTGTATGATTTGGTATTAGTCCCAGGCCTCCAGGTGGGCTAGCTGGCCAGAGTGTGTGAGGATGGAGCGTGTGTCATGTTTTACAGCGTTGTATGCTAAATGGAGCCTTAACCATTAATCTCCCTTCCCCCTCCCACACAAGCTGGCGAGCATCTAAACGGACTTACGGTCATGATTTATAACGGCCCGCGTGAATCACCGATGCAGAACAGGTAAGGACACCCTACTGTCATCACACACAGACCCACACATATGCACAAATAATCATCAATCACACACGACACAGTTCACTCTTAAGCCATGATATATAACGTAAACCCCTCGGACGAGGCCTGGCCTAATTTGTCAGGTCGCGCATATGCTAAAAAAACGTGATTATATATTGGAGCGCACGAGCATCTGCTCAGCAGCGATTGTGGACGTGTGAAGGAGAGAGTGGCACTGGTAATCCATCCATTGTGCTGAAATTCTCCATCTGTATCGGTTCATTGAGAGCACGTTGGCCCTCGGGTGTGTAACTGAGCCGGGCCCTTTTTGACAAGGTTGTGTGTGTGTGCGCGTGTGTGTGTGCGTCTGTGTGTGTGTGTGTGCGTGTGTGTGTGTGTGTGTGTGTGTGTGTGTGTTTCAGGGGCAGGGGCAGCAGACCATGAGAAAAACACCGCCCTGGACCCCTCTATAGCACTTGTTCCAGCCCACTTCACACATACACACAAAACACGCACCAAGCCTGGGCCACTTGTCACTGACCCCCTCAAACTCCCCCACCAGCCTCCCCAGCCGTTTGGGCCTCCACCCTGCTTTCTATCTTTCTCCACACAAAGCCTTTCAATTCTCATCTATCGTCTTTTTCATACATTTTTTTTAGGATTTCAGAATGATAGAATTTATCTTTGATAAGCATAAGGCAGTAATTTAATCACGGTGGATGGCACAATGTTTAGATACGCCATGTGTGTGTCTGTGTGTGTGTGTGTGTGTGTGTGTGTGTGTGTGTGTGTGTGTGTGTGTGTGTGTGTGTGTGTGAGGGAGAGAGAGAGAGACAAAGCAAGAGACAGAGCTTACTGAGAGGACATGCACCTCTGTTTTGCTCAGACCGCTGTAACCAATACCAAAGACTGCACTGATTAGAAATTTACTGATGAAAAAAAAAAAAAAAAAAGAAAAAAACGAGAGAAACATAATATTATGTATGAAATGAACCATTAACATGGACCATTAAGTTCTCAGTTTTCATGTAATTGAATTTGTCAGCAGTATCCTCTTTAACTGAAAACCACTCATAACTGCTAAATTAAATAATAATTAAAAACACAACTATCAGCCGATCGGCAGGGAAATTAGGGTGGGGGTTGGTTGGGGTCGGGTTGTTGGGGGGGGGGCATTTATTTCCGATCTATAGGGTAATTTACTCAAATTATATAGAAGAAGAGTTAAGAAAATGAGGCTTTTGAGGGGGCCGTGTGCCATTTTTCCGTTCTAGCCACCGGCGCTGGGAGATATCGCTCATTACTCTGACGCACTACTGTGTGTGACATCAGCTTCCTCCTCTCCTTGCGCAGACACAGAGCTGCTAAACGCGCGCTCGCTGATTGAGTCCCACTTTCGTTAGCTGTGAAATAAAAATAACCTTTGAAGACGGAGTGAGACGATGCACAGGTATGACGCTGTGTGTGAGGGGAAAATGTCAAATGAGCGAATTTAAAGAAAGAAAGATAAAATCACATTATAATGTGTTTCTAATACAATTTCTATTTGTTTATTTATTTGTTGCTTGTTTATTTATTTATTTATTTCCTTCATTCCTTCCTTCCTACATTACCTGAAGTTCGTCTCAAGCACACACCAAATACAGTAACACACCCGCCTGTGATGTCATGCAAGATTTTTCAAATTATTCTAGTATTTCAAAACAATCGGCTCATTTGTTCTCTGTTTCAATCTTTGTTTGTCTTTTTCACTTTCTTTTAATACACATCAGCAATGTACCCACGGCTCTTTAGTCAGAATTTTACTTTCTCCTCTTTCTCTCTTTTCTCTCTTTGTTTTTGGCCTTTTTTTTTTCCTAAGTGTCTTTTTTTTCATTATTCATTATAAAAGTGCATAATAAACATCCCTCTGTCACTTTTTTTAAATGCATGATAAACACTCACTCACACACACACTCACACACTCTATCATTCTCTATACTGCTTATCCTGTCCTGGATCGCGGGAGGCCTGGAGCCTATCCCCTGGGATTCAGGCACAAGGCAGAGTACACCCTACAGTACACACACTCACACATACACTTCAGGCTATTTGTAAATGACTGTGGGAGGAAACCGGAGCACCTCGAGGAAACCCACTAAGCACAAACTCCACACACTTAGACCCATGGCGGGAATCAAACCCTCGACCCTGGAGGACTTTATTCTTTTCTTTGACATTTTTTCCCGCGTTGATTAATTTTAGATGTATTTAGAAAAAACATTCTCTTTCTTCTCATACACGCCTTTTTCATTACTTCTTTCTTGCTTGTTGTATTTCTCTTTATTTTGTGCTGATCAGCCATTGCGTTAAGACCTCCCTGGTTTTGGCTTTCACTTTTGCCACCTGGGCAGCTCTGGCCCCACGGGGTGTGGCTTCACAGGGTCTCTGGGATGTGTTGTTTAGTCTGGCACTAGGATGTGGCTCAGACATTTTTGTCCAGCGCATCCCATGTGTGCTCGATCGGATTGGGATCTGGGGAGGTTTGAGGCCGTAGTGCGTGGTGTGTGTTCTGGTGCCTTTCTATCATGGCCAATAGTGACTTTTTCCAGCAATTTGTGCTGCTCTGGCTCTTGTGTGGAATCGGACTGGATAGGCTGGTCTTTGGTGTCTGTGGACACGGGTGTGCACTGGGTGTCTGTGATCCTGTCCCCGGTTTACTGGTATATTATTGATCGACAATAAAGCTCAGGTCACCTGCTGGTGGTGTTGATGTAATGGTTGATCAACTTTTATCGATTTCTTTCCTTATTTGTCTTTCTTTGATTAATTAAAAAGTGCAGTTTAAGCACTGATTTGCAGCTGTAATTTTCTTGTTTTCAGTTATTATTTTCCTTATGAAAAAAAGGCCGTCCGTACAGCCAGTGGCATTTAATCAGGGGCGT